>SJYC01105916.1:0-23429 GCA_006408675.1 Madoqua kirkii | reverse complement strand
TTTATTTGCTTATCTATCTTAAGTGGTTCTACAACTACATAATAGTTTTGTGTAAAAAAGATTAAAAAAAAGATGTGTAAATTTAAAGAAAAACAAGTTTGTCTTGCAAAGACTATCTTTGTAATTTCTCATTTTGTGTATGTTTGTGTGATGCCCTCTGACAACAAGGAAGATGCGGCGCGAACAATCGGTTCCAGAAGTCTGAGCCTAGAGCCTTGTATAATCACTCGTCAAGACAAAAGAAACTAGGGAAAGACTCCTTGCAGATGATACTGGGTATGACGGGTCCAGCTCTTCCTGAAATGTCATGCTTTCTTTTTGACGTTTTGCATTCAGATACAACTCACAAACATACCCCGAGCACACCGATGTTTCTTCAGCTTGCAAGCCACTCTCAGTGTTCTTTGTGGCTGCCTGCAGGCATGATCCCTGTGAGATGACACACTGAGATCAGAGGGGGCCTTGTCTGCCATGCGCTTCACAGAATTCACTCTGGAACTGATCTGTGTCCTGAAGGTTTGGATGATCACAAAAGCAGTGATGATTTTCCTGAGTAAATTCCAGTCACCCAGGAAGTGCTGCACACGGCATTTAATTGGCTCCCAGCATATATTGCTTGTGGACGGAGAGCACTGTTTTCAAAGATATCCATCAACTGTGTTGTGAGCTATTTATAACCTAATTTTGTTCTTCCCATGAAATGCAAAGTCTCTACCCCTTGCGTGAATGGCAGTGAGCTAAGGCACTTGGAAATTTTAGCAATAGAAAATGCAGTTGGATTCTTCAAGAAGTTCAAAATCTGGAAAGACAGACAAGTCAGGGCACACCTAATTTTAAGGCTCCTTTCTCCTGGCTAGGTCTCTTACAATAGAAATGAAAGCAAGCGACACGCTGGGCTGGAGTTCTCCACAAGAGACGGTCAGGCTGCTGGGTGGCGACCTCCCTCTGTGACCTGCGGCCCCCATGTGTCCCGTCAATCACTTTGTCTGTTTCAGGATGTTCCTGGGGGTGTGGGAGGCGGCATTCAACTAGCACCAGGGGCACGAAGACACAGGCTCAGGTGTCCACAGAGAGAGAAAGGAAGGTGGGAATATATTCTCTACCTCTGGGAGTTTAGCATCTTATTGGAAGAACCTCAGAATCAAAAAGGTCTTATAATTCTTACCTGTGTTCTCATTTCCAGCTTGCTCTTACAAGGTAGGACATGATGTGCTGATGGATTATTTATTGGGGCTCCTGGGAAGGAGTTAACTGTTAGTCTTTTTTTTGATTTTGTAACAGATGTCTTAATCTTATTAAGTTACTAATATAAATATTTTGAGGAACTAAGAAGTTGCCATTCATTTACACACTTACATACTGCTTGTACAACAGGTTCCATGAGATTCACGTGAGGCCAGGCTCACATACCCAGAGGCCTTGTCGTGGGCTAAAGGCGGGAGACCGAGGCAGCAGCCCCAGCCTTCAGGACCAGGAGAGCAGGTGGGCAAGAAAGCAGTGGGCAGAGAGATGGCCTGGTGTCTTGGGCGTCTGCGGGCAGGGCCCACTGTCCTTCATGCCCTGACTGGTGGGAGCTTGGTGTACTTGGTCCTACTCTTTATATGGTCCATTGCCCAAGTCTTTCTTAGTGTCTTATAAGCTAGACAACATCCTTCTAAAAAATCATTTTCCGCTGAAATTCATCTGGGTCATGCGCCTCTTAAGAAAAATAATTGCTTGTTGTGCCCGTGTGCTCAGTCGTGTCTGATGCTTGGTGACCCCGTGGACTGTAGCCTGCCAGACTCCTCCAGCCATGGGATTTCCCAGGCAAGAATACTGCAGTGGGTTGCCATTCCCTTCTCCGAGGGATCTTTCTGACCCAGGGATAGAAGTGGTAGAGACTTAGAATCATTGATCAGTTCAGTTCAGTTCAGTTGCTCAGTCCTGTCTGACTCTTTGCAACCCCATGAACCGCAGCACGCCAGGCCTCCCTGTCCATCACCAACTCTCGGAGTTCACTCAAACTCATGTCCATTGAGTCGGTGATGCCATCCAGCCATCCTGTCTTCTCTTGTCCCTTTCTCCTCCTGCCCTCAATCCCTCCCAGCATCAGAGTATTTTCCGAGTCAGCTCTTCGCATCATCGATCAAGACACAAGCAAACATGAAGTTGGGTGAGTCTGCTCAAGCTTTAGAAAGCCCTGTTCTCACCGGCTGGGGAAAGCAAGCTCCTTCACGTTCATGCTGCTGCTGCTAAGTCACTTCAGTCGTGTCTGACTCTGTGTGCCCCATACGGCAGCCCACCAGGCTCCTCCGTCCCTGGGATTCTCCAGGTAAGGACACTGGAGTGGGTTGCCATTTCCTTCTCCAATGCAGGAAAGTGAAGAGTGAAAGGGAGGTCGCTACACGGCAGCATTATGTCCTGATGCTAAGTGTCCTGTGCGGATCACAGTGAACCTGCCTTGTTAAAGAGGCAGAAACAGTAGGACCAGGACCAGGGGTGAAGTGACCCTTTGGGACCTTGATTGTAATTAGGACACATTTTGCAAGGGCTTAGATACTCGCTTCAGTCCATTTCATTTTCAAAATAACATGGTTCTGAAATTACATGTGTAGAGCACGAGGCTTTGATCAGAGATTTTAGCACAAAACTTCAACAGCCTCAACATGGTAATACTGATCTTTCTTCCCCCAGGAGCGATGAAGAGTTGTTTTCAGCACCCGCAAGGTAACCTCCCTAGCTATGTTGCAGATCCTTTTACAGTAAAAACAGTGTCCTCTTCTGGTCATATTTCCTTCAGCCTGTGTGTTAGCTTCCAAGGGCTGCTGTGGTGACGTGCCACACGCTCAATGGCTTGTAATGGTAGGAGTGTCTTCCATGACCGTTTCGGAGGCCAGAAGGCCCACAGCAAGCTGTCAGCAGGGCCGGGCTCCCTCTAAGGCTCTGGGTGGAACCCTCTCTCCCCTCCTCCGAGCCACTGGGGCTGGCCCGGCCCTTGGTGTTTGCTTGGCACTGTATCCCTCTAATCACTGCTGCTCTGGCCCCGTGACACTCTGCCTGTGTGTCTTCTGTGTCTTCTTAGAGACACCCATACATCATATTGGGCTTTCCCCGGTGGCTCAGTGGTAAGGAATCTGCCCGTAGTGCAGAAGACACAGGAGATGTGGCTTTGACCCCTGGATCAAGAAGATCCCGTGGAGGAGAAAATGGGCAACCCACTCCAGTATTCTTGCCAGGTTAAAAATCCCATGGACAAAGGAGCTGATGGGCAAGAATCCATGGGGTCCCCAGGAGCAGGACACGACTGAGCGACTGAGTACTCACACTTATCACACTCTATCAGGACCACTTTCCCCCATGTGACCTCATTCTAACTCGGCTACATCCACAAAGGCCCTTTCTCCTCATAAGGTCACCTCCCCGGGTGCTAGGGTCTGGACTTCAGAGTATCAAATAGGAGAAACAATTTAACCTAAAAAAGCGTGCGACCCGGTGAAGACACATATGCTGTTTAGAGGGTGCATTAAGTATATCTCTCATCTCCTAGTCTCCTTCTGCTCACCAATAAATCGGCATCTTGGGAGTTCTTCCATCCCCCTCTTGTTTCAGTTTTATGCTTTCAATCTTTCTGTGTATTTAACTTGGGAATTCAAGCGCATTTCCCCCCAGAAAGAATCACTTTTTTCTTTGTGTGCGAGAAAAACCTAAAGATGTTTTGGCAGCTAGTTGCCTCTCCGTGCCTCCTCCATCACTACGAAGAGACACTGCGTCTCAACTCTCGGCACCATTCCTCGATTCAGACCTCCACCTCCTCCTCACGGTCTAGAAATAGAACCGCACAAACAAGAGACCTACATACTGCCTGTTATGAGACTGTCTCCCTGACGAGCCGCTTCATTTCTTTCTCTCCTCTTCTAGCTCCTCTGAATCCATTACCTCCGCCAACATGGTAGAGAGGAAACATCTGGAGAGGAGTTAAAATGAACGCAGCGCTGAGAAGAGAAAAAACGATGCCTTCACTCTGCTGCCAAGGAATTCCTTCCTGGACTGAACCCCTTTCTTAGTCGAGGGCTGCCGTGGAGCCCCTGGACAGCAGCAAACTCACAGGCCTGCCCCTCAGGCCGTAGACAGAGACGTGTTTGATTTGTGTGTTTGCTGAAACTTGGTTAACAGGCAGGATCTTTTCTTTCGCCTCTGAATAGACACCAAGGAATCTGTTAACGCAGAGAAGGAAAAATTCCACCCTGCTCACAAGTTGGTTTTTTCTCGGACTCATCCTATTTCTTCAGCCTGTGAGGTGCTGTTTGGAAACACAAATAGATCATCACCCGGGAAGCTTTCCAAACTGCCTACAAACAGAAAAGAAAGAAGAAAAGATGATCAGCTGTATTAGGCTGGCCATATTGGCAAGCAAATTGCTTCCCCTCCCCTCTCCACAGTGTCTGGGGGGAGGCGAGACAGAGCAGGGCTTTCTAGTCTCTCCTGGAGGATTAGCTGTCTAGTCTGTGCATTTTCTTGGAACTGGTCTCTCATTGTTCCCACCACTGGCTGTGTCCGCACACCAAGATCTCGTCCATTCGCTGCACTAACAGCAAGTGAACGTGGAGGATGGGAGGCAACCCTGGATGTCACGCATTTCGGCATCTTAGATTATGAGCTCCAAGTTAAAGAAAAAAAAAAGTATACACGGTCATTCCCACTCCTCACACTCAGTAGTAGCTGATGACACATTTCATGGCTCATCTGCAGTCCTAAATGTGGTCATAAATAACCGTACAGGTAACTGATTTAAAGGTCTTCGGAAAAGTTTCAGAACAGAGTCTCTGTGAACTATTACTGTAAGCCTGTGACATAGTCCTCTCACTCAGAGCTTTCTTTGTGCCAGACACAGTGTAAACGATGGGCAGCTGCTGGCCAAACTGTGGTTTTCCAGGAACTGATGTGAGAGGTGGGCCAGAAAGAAGGCCGTTTGTGGGCTAAGTCTCTTCAGGAGCGCCTCTTTGCGATCTTACGGGCTGCTCCCGCCAGGCCCCTCTGCCCATGGGACTCTCCAGGCAAGAATGCTGGAGAGGGAGATCCTCCTCCAGGGGCTCCTCCTGATGCGGGGAACCCATGCCTCCTGCGTCTCCTGCATCAGCAGGCAGGCTCTCTACCATGAGGCTGCCTGGGCTTCCCTGCTGGCTCAGATGGTGAAGATTCTGCCTGAAGCGCTGGAGACCTGGGTTTGATCCCTGAGTTAGGAAGAGCCTCTGGAGAAGGGCATGGAAATCCTCTCCAGTACTTTTGCCTGGAGAATCCCGTGGACAGAGGAGCTTGGTGAGCTACAGTCCGTGGGGTCACACAGAGTCAGACATGCCTGAGCAACTAAGCACTGCACAGCACCACCCGAGAGCCCAAAGAAGGCTGAGCACCGAAGAATGGACGCTTTTGAACTGTGGTGTTGGAGAAGACTCTTGGGAGTGCCTTGGACAGCAAGGAGATAGAAAAAAATAGAAACAGTCAATCCTAAAGGAAATCAATCCTGAATATTCACTGGAAGGACTGATGCTGAAGCTGTAATCCTTTGGCTACCTGATATGAAGAACTGACTCATTGGAAAAGAGCCTGATGCTGGGAAAGATTAAAGACAGGAGGAGAAGGGGATGACAGAGAATGAGATGGTTGGTTGGTATCACCAACTCAAAGGACATGAGTTTGTGCAAACTTAGGGACATAATGAAGGACAGGGAAGCCTGTCATGTCCAGGGGGTTGCAGAGTCAAGTATGACGTAGCAGCTGAACCACAAGAGCACCTCTTTTGATCTTCAGCAAATGTTCAGAAGAGTGGAACTGTTATCTGGGAAGAAATTGTGAATTAGAAAGATTAATCAATTTGCTCAAAAGCACAGAGCTAAGTCATGGGAAACTTGAAATTCAAAATTAGGACCTTAATCCTTTGGCTACCTGATATGAAGAACTGACTCATTGGAAAAGAGCCTGATGCTGGGAAAGATTAAAGACAGGAGGAGAAGGGGATGACAGAGAATGAGATGGTTGGTTGGTATCACCAACTCAAAGGACATGAGTTTGTGCAAACTTAGGGACATAATGAAGGACAGGGAAGCCTGTCATGTCCAGGGGGTTGCAGAGTCAAGTATGACGTAGCAGCTGAACCACAAGAGCACCTCTTTTGATCTTCAGCAAATGTTCAGAAGAGTGGAACTGTTATCTGGGAAGAAATTGTGAATTAGAAAGATTAATCAATTTGCTCAAAAGCACAGAGCTAAGTCATGGGAAACTTGAAATTCAAAATTAGGACCTCAGACTCAAAAATTCTTAAATGAATCCCATGGAGATATAGAGATAATCTGGACTTGGGTAGGTCATTCCAAAACCTGAAGTGCTGGAGGTAATGGGGTTGGGGGCTGAGAATAGGAAAATACAGTTTTATTTGAGTGAAAGGCTCATTTGTGAGTCACAAATGGCTTCTAAACGAACTTTTGATAATTTACATCCTCCAGAGCAAAAACCAGAAATAGAATACATTGGTCATTGCCTGAATTTTTTTTTTTCTTTACTGGAGGCAGAGAAGAATTTGGGATGACCTGAAGACCACTTTCTTTGCGTGTGTTTGAAAATAAAATGGATCTTTGTCTAGAGCTGAGAGTGCGGGAATCATAGCCTGATGCCCACTCCTGAAGAGCTGTGCTAAACCTTTGAGGCAGGAACAAGACAGGATGACAGCTGAAGCTCGGCCTGCTCGCTTGGAAGGCAGGCATCACGGGATGCGCAAGCTATGCTTGGAAAGCACGATCGTTCTTGTGTTTCCTGCCTTTTGTGGCTACTGTTCTTTATTCTCTCTCAGAGTCAGCTCACAGTCCTTTGGAGAATCCTAACCTGCCTCAAATAGTTTAAAGGGAACTGGTATAGACAGTGCTGGCCTATATTTGGGAAGGAATTTTGTTTTAAACCTCTGTAGTTCTGGGTTGCTTTTTTTTTTTAAATTCACTTGTATTTCCATACTAAAAATGTGATATATGTTATTTGCAGGGAAGCAGTGAGATAAAAGTAACACATGTATATTATATATAGGCTTCCCAGGTGACTCTTGTGGTAAAGAATTCACCTGCCAGTGGAGGAGATGCAGCTGACTTGGGTTCAATCCCTGGGTCAGCAAGATTCCCTGGAATGGAAAATGTCAACCCACTCCATTATTCTTATCTGGAAAATTCCATAGTCAGAGGAACCCATGGGCTACAGTCCACGGGGCCACAGAGAGTCAGACATGACTGAGCGGCTGAACACACAGAACACTATATAAATAAATATAGTGCATTATGTATATACATACACATACATATAACGCTTCCCTTTCTGTAAAGCATTTGTGAATATTGTGATATATATTCATCCAGGATTGTGTGCACATAAGTCTGAGTGAACTGGTTTATTTAGCTAGAATGTTAGCCTGGTGACAGATTACATCATATTGCACACATTTTTTGTGACCTCTTCTTCATAAATATATTTTAGAAAATTAATTTCAGTAACTACAGAGAGGTTAGTCCTGTGAATATAATTTATTTTATTTATCTGATTCCTCATTTTTCCAATTTAACTTTATATGTAAAGCTGTGAGGAACATAGATTGATTTCTGTATATGTTTCCCACTCCATTATTCTTATCTGGAAAATTCCATAGTCAGAGGAACCCATGGGCTACAGTCCACGGGGCCACAGAGAGTCAGACATGACTGAGCGGCTGAACACACAGAACACTATATAAATAAATATAGTGCATTATGTATATACATACACATACATATAACGCTTCCCTTTCTGTAAAGCATTTGTGAATATTGTGATATATATTCATCCAGGATTGTGTGCACATAAGTCTGAGTGAACTGGTTTATTTAGCTAGAATGTTAGCCTGGTGACAGATTACATCATATTGCACACATTTTTTGTGACCTCTTCTTCATAAATATATTTTAGAAAATTAATTTCAGTAACTACAGAGAGGTTAGTCCTGTGAATATAATTTATTTTATTTATCTGATTCCTCATTTTTCCAATTTAACTTTATATGTAAAGCTGTGAGGAACATAGATTGATTTCTGTATATGTTGCTTTTATATTCTAAGTAGGTTATTAAAATTTTCTTTGAACATCCTAGAATTCTCATTATTGCGATATTTAAGTAAAACATCTCTTTAAAATGTGCGTGATTTTGCCGTTATAATTCCAATGTACCCCTTTCTCCATCTAGGAGCCACAGTAACTGATCTCATTATATGCCTTGTTTAGTGCGGTGATTAACACATCTATTAACACGGTAAGAGTTGAAGAAATTGTTAGAGACTGTCGAAAAATGTAGTCACTGCTAATAGTTACCAACTGTTCATAATGCATTTAGCCTAATTTGTATGGAAAAATGGTGTGTGCAATAGCACTTGCCAAGATGAAGTTTTGCCAACAATGATGATCGTTTTGGCTCGAGAGCTGTGATGGATTCGCACCTGGGGCCAGCTCGGACGCCTCCCTGCGCTCTCCTTTCCGACGGCTAGCCCCATCGTGGGGGCTTTCAGCTTTCCTCTGGGACATCTGGCACCAGCTACTGTCACATGGCAACTCCTGAGTCAATGGGCCGTTAGTTTTTGTGCACAAATATGTGTGAATTTAGAAAAGGGACTCGGGAGCATCTGTAATGGGGCCATGTGTTATCAGTTGGAGAGCGAGGGGAAATTGGTTTTGCTCAGATCACTATCTTTCCCCACGTGGAAACCTCTGCCCTGAAGTAAACCAAGCACACAGGGGCCGCCTGCACAAGGGGTCGTCAGAGGTCTCCACCGGACCCCTCCGAAGCGAATGCCACAGCATCATCAGGCGAGGATTCCCTATTCCTCAAGCGTCCTGCAAACCCTGAGTAGAAGCAGACTTCACTGACAGCAGAGAAAGCAGCTGCTTCTTGGAATAAATTTAGGAGTGCTGAGCAACTCCCCGTGACCCTAATAATTCCCCCTTTAGCAACTCATTCCCAGCATCGAATTATTTTCCAACCTTAATAGTCCTTTGCTTCTGTGCTGAAACAGTGATGCCCTGGGAAAAGTCACGTCTAACCTAATGATGACTATTTATACTGAATAAAATTAGTTTGTAAGATTTCTTAGTTTCCCAAGGCAGCTCTGTGTATGTGAATCAAATTTAGGAAAACGGGCGGGTATACACTGCACTCTGAGGGGGTACATGACATGGGGGAGAAGTTGCAGCCTGCATCCTACAGGGAGTCTGGAATGGACCGGCCCCTCAGTGGAGAGCCTCAGGGTCCGAAAAGCACACGGGCTCTGGTACTGGAGGGGGTGGGTATGGCTCCTGAAGAATAGCGTTGCCTGCTTTAAAGTTATCTTCCTTTGAAACGTTCTTCGATCCTCACCCTCCCTGGAAGAGTTATCCTTCCCTCCAGTTTGCTCCACAGTGAAACCCTGTGCTATAAGATACTGTTGTTATGTTGTTCAGTCACGAAATCATGTCCAATTTGTGACTTCATGGACAGCAGTACGCCAGGCTTCCGTGTCCATGCAATTTTCCAGGCAAGAATACTGGAGTGGGTTGCCATTGCTTCCTCCAGGGGATCATCCTGACCCAGGGATCGAACCTGAGTCTTCTGCATTGCCTGCGCTGCAGGCGGACTCTTTACCTGCTGAGCCATTGGGAAATCGGCAACTAGAAGGGGAAAAAGTGGAAGCAGTGACAGAATTTATTTTCTTAGGCTCCAAAATCACAGCGGATGGTGACTGCATCCAGGAAATTAAAAGACATTTGTTCCCTGGAAGATGCAGTAGGGAAGGGGCTGAGCTGAGGGAAATCAGCAGCTTTCCCCAAGGTCTCCATTCAGGTGAGCATAAAATATTTCCAACTTTCCTTTGGTTTTCCCTTCCTACCTAGAAAACATTTCAGATTTTCTGCATATTTGGAGTGTACAAAGCAAGACTTTAATATCTATGGTTTGACTGGTTTTTCTGATTTCTCTCTTCTGGGCAGAGGATGTCAGAGAGGGGAAGGCTGGGTTGTCTGTCCTAGCTTTGCATGGAGGTCCAGCTCCACCAGTAGCTGTCCCGTGACTTGAGCAAAGCATGTAAGTGCACAATGGGTAATTGTAACTGCTCTGCAGAGGTATTTTGAAGGCATTTTGTCGACTAAACAAATATGCGCAACCTGAAAGTTGAGAGTTAGGTTTTACTCAGTGGGAATGTTAGGACTCAAGCCCAGGGACACAGGCTCCCGTGATGCTGAGAGAGCTGCCTCTGAGGAGGCAGGGGGAGGAGCCAGGCTGTATGCAAGTGTGCAGCAGGGACAGGCAGGCAGAATATGAAGAGGTTACTGGTAGTGAAGAGAAAAGTGATCTTCCGTGTATGAGAAGACGCAAATGCCCGGGCTTGGTGAAGTAATTTCTTTCATATACATCCAGCTATCTGGGGCCAGTCCTGCTTTCTTTACGGTTCACAGAGTAAATCCTTGTTTACATCCAGAGATGGTGAATGTGGCGGAAGATGGCTTCTCACATCCTCCCAGCTCCTCAGCTCTTACGGGGGAGGAAGGAGCTGATGGCTTCCATCTAGCTGCTTTGCTTCACCTGGGCTCAGAAATTTGCAATGGAAAAGGCTTCTTTACTAGTAGAGCCTAGAATAGAAAATAGTTCATTTCACACACATAATGTACATGAAGTACAAAAGGCCAGGATAAATGTGGTGCCAGATAAAATGTAGCTGATGAAAGTCTTCATTTATTGAGTGCTTGCTGCATGGCAGATACTGCGCTAATAATTTATGTGTATTTACTCACTTATTCCTTACAATAACCTCCTCACACTATTATACTTTTATATATACTGTGAGGTGAGGTGAAGTTGCTCAGTCGCTCTTTGCGACCCCGTGGACTGTAACCTACTAGGCTTCTCCTTCCATGGGATTCTCCAGGCAAGAATACTGGAGTGGATTGCCATTTCAACACTATTGTATATTATACAATAGTGTATAATGTATAATAATGTATAATATACAATACTATTATACTTTTATACTATTAAAATGTACTATTATACATTTATATACTATTACAATGTACTACTGTTATTAACACTATTATACTTGCCGTTATAAAGTACTATTATAATTGCCATTTTATAGAAGAAGAAATTGAGATTCATAGGAGAAATGTGACCTCCTGTAGCTGCACAAGTAAGGTAGCAAAAATGTTTTTCAAACTTGTGCAGGTTGAGTTCAGAGTCCTAGACATCTACCCATACTGATTAATACCAGTATCTCTCTGGCTCATCAGCTGTGCTTAATACCTGCCTCGGTTTCAAACTGCAGTAATCTAAAAGTCAGCAAGAAGATAATGAGAGGAATTTACGTTTATCATTAAGGAAAAAAAAAAGGCTTTAAAGAGTGCCAATGTATTTTTATTTAATATAAGAAATTCCATGAGATGAAGTATACGCATAGTTTGAAACTGGAAAGTTGTAAATTGTGAAACTGATACTGTTTAAATTTCAAACTTTGAAAATGAAGCTTTGAAACAAGAAAATTGGTCCTGTATACAGCAATGAAAGGGAATCAGGATGAGTTAAACAAAGCCATGAAATACTGAAAATGCAATTCTTAACGTTTGTGAGAGTAATTCTCAGCTTTCATGGTGTGAACACATGCACAAGGAAGCAAATCAGAACTGCAGAGGCACGAGAGAAAGTATAGTAAGTAGTGAAAAATGATCAAGAACTGCGGACGTTTCACAGACCAACACAAAACTTCCAGAGAGTTCTTGAATTTTTAAAGATGTTTACAAAGTAGAGCTAAAAGGTCTAAAAATCTGTATCCTCTTAGTATTCCACTGAGGCTGTAACTGCATTAAATAATGAGTTAGACGTTTGTAGGAACCACTTTGTGGCAATTGCAAAGCCTAAAGCATATTTAATTAAATTAAGTAATCCCTATCTAGATGAAAATAAATCATTTTAGTGCTGACTGTTTTTAATGATTCAGGCTGCCATTCAAAAAAAAAAAATCGGAAGCTGGTAAAGTACTTTGAAGTCCATTTACAAGACTTTTATAGCAAAGCACTAATGGAATTTTTCTTGCCAGGGAAATGCCATATTTTATTAATAAATGATTCTGAAGCACTCCCAGTAATTACTAACGTATATCACAAAATTTGCCAAAAAGGTGGGGAAAATACTTTAAAGATATAAGCATCTTTTGAAAGGATAAAAACAGCTTTAGGGTATTTTAAAAATTATGATTATTTAATCCACACATAGGTAAACTTCTGAAAGAACAAGAGCCAGAAGAGATTTTTACTAAAATTTCTTTCATTTTGAATTTTGAACTTTGAAAATTTCATTTTCATTTTGAACTAGATCTGTCTTTTAGTTTCTCAATAGAATAAGCGCCCAGCACTGAGGACCTAGGGTTGATATCAGAGTAGGGAGCAGCAGGGATGAGCCTCCCTATCTAGACAGCAATTACACTGGCAGAATCGCTGTGATGTAAGTACTTTGGAAACCTGGATCCACTGAATGCTAACACATTCCAGAGGAAGACTTGGAAGGCAAATTGTGGCTAATTTGGTCTCTTTTATCTCTTAGCACAGAAGCAGCTACTCATCCTCCACCACACTCATTCCCATCAGCTACTCAGGTGGGCAGGTAGGACCCTCGCTCTGACTATCGTGGGCGTGCGCCTTGATCACTGCAGCTGCTTCTGATCAGGGAAGTGCAGGCAGTAGGTGGGCAGCCCTTGTTGTTGCATCTGCCCTCCATCGTTGAAAGCCCCTCTCAGTCAGGCGAAAGTGACTTCCAGGGGAGTTAAAGGGCCCGTGACCTTTATTTTCTCTCACCCGTTTTTCCCTTTTGGGATCCAGACATTAAAAACCAAGGACATTCCAAAGCTTCTGCATATATAAAGAAAATTAGATAGAAATCATGTCTGTCCAGGGAAAGGCACAAGCTTAGAAGGAACCTAAGGAGACCTTAAGTTCATATATCATCTTGATTCTTGGTTCACAAATAGCCTATGAAAATTTTAAATGCACACACACATAAATTAATAACAAAAGGCAGCAATCCCTAGAAGAGATGGAGAATCCGATTTCCAGTTCCCACATCGTTAGACTCAAATGTGTAGTTTTGAACAAAAAATTAGAAGTCAGACAAAGAAACAAGAAAGTATGGCCCATTCAAAGGAGACCAAAAATCAACAGAAAATAACCTCTGAAAATGACTGATGATAGACATACCAAAGACTGTATAAACAGCTGTCATAAAAGCTCAAAGAGCTAAAGAAAATATGAAGAAAGCCAGAAAACTATGTATGTGTGGCTCAACAGACAGACCACCTAAAATAGAAATTCTGAAACTGGGAAATACAACTGAAATGAAAAACTGCCTAGGGAGATTCAAAGCAGATTTAAGCAGAAATGAGAAAGAATTGATGAACTTGAAGACATTAATAGGACAGCGGAAATGGAAAGAGAAGAGAAAGAGGAAAATATTAAAGAAAAGTGGCAGGTGCCTAAGGAATCCATGGGCCAGAAACAGATCCATGTGCACCCACACTGTGGGAGTCCCAGAAGGAAGAGAGGGAGGGATGGGGCAGAGAGAACATTAGAAGAAATGATGGGCAGAAATTTCTCAAATTTGATGAATATGTGAATATAAAACCTGAGAAATGTAAAAAGACTCAAATAAAATGAACTCTCCTTTCTTAATCTCAATGAAAACTTTAAAAACAATTTTCCCACGTCCCAGTGAAAACAAGCAGCCTCAGAGCTCCCAAAGGTGCACAACAACATGGCTGAAACTCCTGTAAATTCAATTTTCATGGAGATATCATCTTCAGAGTTCTCCAGTATTTCCCTGGAAAACCACACTCATGAAGTTCATCTTGATTTGACTTGACTTAGAGTTCACCCTGGGGTTTCCCTGGTGGCTCAGATGGTAAAGAATCTGCCTGCAATACGGGAGACCTGGGTTCGATCCCTGGATTGGGAAGATCTCCTGGGGAAGGGCATGGCAACACACTCCAGTATTCTGGCTTGGAGAATTCCCCACGGGATCACAAAGAGTTGGGCATGACAGAGCAGCAAAGCAAACACACACACACAAACACATGCACAGAGGTCACCCTATGGGGATACCTTTTCCTTGAGGGTGTTTTTTGAAAAAAATCAGCAGGAACTAATTAATATTGTAGCTGCCTATGTGGGTGATGACAACTGGAGAAAACAAGGAGCTGGGAAAAAAATCTGTGAAGGAAACAGTGGAGAATGAGCTGTCCATAGGGCGTAGGTATGTTCAAGGCCACATTCACTCCATGCACTTTGCACATGCCCAGGGCTGTGTGCAAAGGGGAAGTAAAGGCTAAGACCAAAGTGCAGGGCAGTTTCTGCCTCCAGGCTTCTGCTTCCAGGATTTGCCATTCTTGATCTCTTTCTCCATTTCTGCAGGAAGCAGTTCTTCCTGTGACCTCATTTCTCTGACAGAGCTAAGAAGAGCTGTTGGTTTTCAGTTTGTTCAGCTCTTAGGTTGTAAGGATGGAAGGGAGAATGTCTGAGATCTTCACCCACAAGAGCAGAGTATGAATGAGCTTTAAACACTCTCCAGCAAAGAGGATCAGTTCAGCTCAGTCGTTCAGTTGTGTCCGACTCTTTGCGACCCCATGAATCGCAGCACGCCAGGCCTCCCTGACCATCACCAACTCCAGAAATTCACTCAGACTCACATCCATCAAGTCAGTGATGCCATCCAGCCATCTCATCCTTGGTCGTCCCCTTTTCCTCCTGTCCCCAATCCCTCCCAGCATCAGAGTCTTTTCCAATGAGTCAACTCTTTGCATGAGGTAGCCAGAGTACTGGAGTTTCAGCTTTAGCATCATTCCTTCCAAAGAAATCCCAGGGTTGATCTCCTTCAGAACGGACTGGTTGGATCTCCTTGCAGTCCAAGGAACTCTCAAGAGTTTTCTCCAACACCACAGTTCAAAAGCATCAATTCTTCAGTGCTCAGCTTTCTTCACAGTCCAGCTCTCACATCCATACATGACCACAGGAAAAACCATAGCCTTGACTAGACAGATCTTAGTTGGCAAAGTAATGTCTCTGCTTTTTGAATATGCTATCTAGGTTGGTCATAAGTTTTCTTCCAAGGAGTAAGCATCTCTTAATTTGATGGCTGCAGTCACCATCTGCAGTGATTTTGGAGCCCCCCAAAATTAAGTCTGACACTGTTTCCATTGTTTCCCCATCTATTTCCCATGAAATGATGGAACCAGAAGCCATGATCTTCATTTTCTGAATGTTGAGCTTTAAGCCAACTTTTTCACTCTCCACTTTCACTTTCATCAAAAGGCTTTTTAGTTCCTCTTCACTTTCTGCCATATGGGTGGTGTCATCTGCATATCTGAGGTTACTGATATTTCTCCCGGCAATCTTGATTCCGGCTTGTGTTTCTTCCAGCCCAGTTTCTCATGATGTACTCTGCATATAAGTTAAATAAGCAGGGTGACAATACACAGCCTTGACATACTCCTTACCCTATTTGGAACCAGTCTTTTGTCT
Organism: Madoqua kirkii; assembly: GCA_006408675.1. NCBI lineage: Eukaryota > Metazoa > Chordata > Mammalia > Artiodactyla > Bovidae > Madoqua > Madoqua kirkii. The sequence continues at coordinate 7,859 of SJYC01105916.1, read as the reverse complement.
ATGTCCAGTTCTAACTGTTGCTTCCTGACCTGCATACAGGTTTCTCAAGAGGCAGGTCAGGTGGTCTGGAATTCCCATCCCTTTCAGAATTTTCCACAGTTTCTTGTGATCCACACAGTCAAAGGCTCTGGCATAGTCAATGAAGAAGAAATAGATGTTTTTCTGGAACTCTTGCTTTTTCCATGATCCAGCAGATATTGGCAATTTGATCTCTGGTTCCTCTACCTTTCTAAAACCAGCTTGAACATCTGGAAGTTTAAGGTTCACGTATTGCTGAAGCCTGGCTTGGAGAATTTTGAGCATTACTTTGCTAGCGTGTGAGATGAATGCAATTGTGTGGTAGTCTGAGCATTCTTTGGCATTGCCTTTCTTTGGGATTGGAATGAAAACTGACCTTTTCCAGTCTTGTGGCCACTGCTGAGTTTTCCAAATTTGCTGGCATATTGAGTGCAGCACTTTCACAGCATCATTTTTCAGGATTTGAAATAGCTTAACTGGAATTCCATCATCTCCACTAGCTTTGTTCATAGCGATGCTTTCCAAGGCCCACTTGACTTCACATTCCAGGATGTCTGGCTCTGGATTAGTGATCACACCATCATGATTATCAGGGTCGTGAAGATCTTTTTTTGTACAGTTCTTCTGTTTATTCATGCCACTTCTTCTTAATATCTTCTGCTTCTGTTAGGTCCAGACCATTTCTGTCCTTTATCGAGCCCATCTTTGCATGAAATCCCTTGGTATCTCTAATTTTCTTGAAGAGATCTCTAGTCTTTCCCATTCTCTTCCTTTCCTCTATTTCTTTGCATTGATGGCTGAAGAAGGCTTTCTTATCTCTTTTTGCTATTCTCTGGAACTCTGCATTCAAATGCTTATATCTTTCCTTTTCTCCTTTGCTTTTCACCTCTCTTCTTTTCACAGCTATTTGTTAGGCCTCCCCAGACAGCCAGTTTGCTTTTTTGCATTTCTTTTCCATGGGGATGGTCTTGATCCCTGTCTCGTGTACAATGTCACGAACCTCATTCCATAGTTCATCAGGCACTCTATGTATCCAATCTAGGCCCTTAAATCTATTTCTCACTTCCACTGTATAATCAGTTATTAGTAAATCCCAAATTTGAATCCTATCAACAAATCCTAAGCCCTTAAATCACACTAAGTAGTGATTGGAGCAGCTCACCTTAAAAAGAGAAAAGACATATATACGTATGATTTCTGTATTTCTCCCTGGTTGTGCTGGGTCTCTTCTAGCTGCTGTCATGGGCTTTCTCCAGCTGTGCAAGTGGGAGCTTCTTTCCAGTTGCAGTGCTCAGGCTTTTCATTGCTTCACTTATAAAGAGAAGCAATGAATAAGGGCTTCTCTTATTGTGGAGCATGGGCCCCAGGTGTAAGAGCTTCAGTATTTGGGGGCGTGGACTTCATTGCCCCGCATCATGTCAAATATTCCCAGATCAGGGATCAAACCCGTGTCTCCTGCATTGGCAGGTGAATTCTTCACTCTTGGACCACTGGCGAAGTCCCAGAGCATTTCAGCTTTTAATATACATTGAATTCATTAGTAATAATTTGATGTGTCACAATAATTCAACTTTTCAATGTTTTTTAATCAGTTTTTCTTAATTTTCTATAGCATACATATGTATTTTGTTTTCAAGTTGTCCTCATTGTAAAATCAGACTTTTAATAATTTTGGGAAAAATGGAAGATGGGATATAATATGTTGTTAATATAGTTAAGGAGGGGCCCAAACTGTTGCTGTATGATAAATTTGTAATAAATTTTTAAGTACTTTAAAATCCACATCTAAATGACATAAATAACTAAAGCATTCCAACCAAAAAATGCATAGACTTGTATTTCTATGACCAAAGTGGTAAAAATAGGGATATTGTTGCTTTGATGGATACCTAAACATCAGTCATGTATTTAGTTTGGAAAATATTAATAAATTGTATTGCTGCCCATCTCTAATAATATTAATATTTTCAATGTGCTTCATATATTATTTGTTACTTTTTTTCTCCTGAGAGTTTTTTAAATTTTTAATTTACTTTTAAAAATTTACAGGGGGCTATAAATACTAAATCCTGTTCTGAGGCAGATGACTTCTTTCCTTTTTTTAAATTGGAGTATAGTTTATTAACAGTGATGTGTTAGGTCAGTAGTCATCTGGACTAGATTCAGTCTGAGCACACTCTTCATTGTGTTGATAACGAGGCATTTGATAACCAGTCACTTTACAGGCAATATAAAGGCAAGGGAGTTTCGAATGGGTAGGGTGATCAATGAGCAGAAGGGAGAAACCACCAAAGACGAATCAAGTTGTGTTGCTCCAGGCAGGCCCTGGAGGGATGGAGTGACATCGCCTGTCACTGCAGCCAGGGGCTCAATACGGTCAGCGGCTCTGCTGGCGCGGTGCTGCGGGCCAGCCCCAGGAAGCTGGCTGTCACTCACTGAGAAGGCCCTGCTGAGCAAGGGCGCGACTTCAGCCATCCCACATACCCCCTGGCTGTCTCTAGTGCCCGAAAAGTTGTCCAACTTCATTTCCTCACCTGTCCAGGCAGAACAACAACGAGGACGGTGATGGTAGCAGTGGTCCGTTACTAGCATAGTCAACCTTCTTGAGGAGAAGGAGAGATCAAGATTAGATAGTGAGTGAGATAAAGGGCATATTTGGACAGAGTCTTGCCACCCGATGGGCTGTATAGCCTGCCAGGCTTCTCTGTCCGTGGGATTTTCCAGGCAAGATTACTAGAGTGGGTTGCTATGCCCTCCTCCAGGGGTTCTTCTTGACTTAGGGATCAAACCCACATCTCTTACATCTCCTGCCTTGGCAGGTGGGTTCTTTACCACTAGTACCACCTGGGAAGACCAAATAATATTTAGATGCCACTAATAAAAATCATATACCTCATGGAAAAGTTGGGTTATATTTTTACTCATAATATTTGTTATGGTAGAACAGTAAACTTGATAAATTAAATTAAATATTGCAATTATATTACATATTTGAATACTGTTACACTTCTATTTGTATATGATTATGCTTTTAACTTATGGTTTATCTCTGAGAAAAAGTTATAAAAGTAATTTTTCTAGAAATTATTAAAATTTTACAGATGAAAGTGAAAGAGGAGAGTGAAAAATTTGGCTTAAAACTCAACATTCTGAAAACTAAGACTATGGCATCCAGTCCCATCACTTCAAGGCAAATGTAATGGGGAAACAATAGGAACAATGAGAGACTTTATTTCTAGGGGCTCCAAAATCACTGCAGATGGTGACTGCAGCCATGAAATTAACAGATGCTGACTCCTTGGAAGAAAAGCTATGACAAACAGACAGCATATTAAAAAGCAGAGACATTACTTTGTCAACAATCCTTCTAGTTAAGGCTATGGTTTTTCCAATGGTCATGTATGGATCTGAGAGTTGGACTACAAAGAAAGCTGAGCACCAAAGAATTGATGCTTTTGAACTGTAGTGTTGGAGAAGACTCTTGAGTGTCCCTTGGACTGCAAGGAGATCCAACCAGTCCATCCTAAAGGAAATCAGTCCTGAATATTCATTGGAAGGGCTGATGCTGAAGCTGAAACTCCAATACCTTGGCCACTTGATGCAAAGAACTGACTCACTGGAAAAGACCCTGATGCTGGGAAAGATTGAAGGCAGGAGGAAAAGGTGATGACAGAGGATGAGATAACTGGATGGCATCATGGACTTGATGGACTGAGTCTGAGCAAGCTGCAGTCCATGGGGTCACAAAGAGTCAGACACGACTGAGTGACTTTCACTTTCACTTTAAACATTTCAAAACATATTGAAAATTTTGCATATCTTATACTGGTGGAGAAGCTTTTTTTTTTTTTTTTTAATCTTACTTGGGACTGTAAAGCTTTGAAATATACACACCCACAAAGACAAGGAGAAAGAGTTAAAGACAGGTAGAGATAGTTTCAGAGTGACAAGGTTTTAAAGGAGATTTTAGCATAAAAATAAATGAAATGGCAATAGGACTTTTCTTACTATTATAGGATGTTGTAGGTGGAGGAAATCACTCCTTTACAACAATTAAAGGAGTAAACATAGTCTAAAAAACATTTTTAGAAGACATGGAAGTCTAAATACTTAAGAGGACCAGAAATACTATAACAGTGTGCTCATTCGTGTCTGGCGCTTTGTGACCTCATGGACTGTAGCCCTCCAGGCTCTTCTCCCCATGGGGATTCTCCAAGCAAGAATACTGGAGTTACTCTTTTCTTCTCCAGGGGATCTTCTCAATCCAGGGATTAAACCCACATCTCTTGTGTCTCCTACATTGGCAAGTGAGTTCTTTACCACTGAGCCACATAGGAAACCCATTGGAATACTATAATTCCAGGTAGAAAAATGTTTTTCTTTAGTAGAAAGAATACTGGAAACATTTTCTTTCAGAGAATTTCTTGAAGTAGAAACAGGCTAAGAATCAGGCTTGCCATTGGCAGAAGGTCACTAAAAAGAAGTTTTGATGGCTTCCAGGACTGATATAATGAATTAACATTAGAGGAACTCCAAATGCCCACCATGTTTTTTCCTGGAATATTTGGTAGATGTGGAGAAATGCAAATCTTCAGAATGGACTGGAAATGCAGATTGAATTACCTGTTCACAGTGCTTAGGAAATAAAGTCTCAGTAAAGAGACTCAGCTTCAAGATATTTGACAAAAGAACTGGACTGGAACCAATTAAAGCTGGAATCCCACCCAGACCCACCAAAGTGCATGACTCTGTTGAATTAAGCGGTCCTTTATCTGGTCTGTCTAATGAATAAATCAGAAAAAATAATGCATCTGTGGAGAAAAAATATTGATTTTCTTCTGTATAGTCTATTGAAACATGAAATCCACTGTAAATAATTACAAGAAATGCAAAGATGTAGGAAAACAAATCATATACTTGAGCAAGAAACGAGCAATGGAGGCTAACCCGCAGTTGGCTTAGAAGTCAGCCAGCAAGGACTTTAAAATAGACAATGTAAATGTGTCAAACTATGGAGACAGCTGTAGAAACTGGATTAAAAATACAGATTTTAATGAGGAGTTGCAATCTATAAAAATGGACCAGAAGAACATTATAGAACTAAATAATAAAACATATGAAATGAGTGGTATCAAAATCATCCTGGAAATAGTTTTAAACAAAATTGGTAAAATGAAAGCTAGATCAATGGAAATTAAAGCACCGAAAGGAGAAATAAAACAAAATACAGAAGAAAGTAAAGGAATGGGTAGCTATGGTAAAATGGTCTCAGTTTCAGTTCAGTCGCTCGGTCTTGTCTGATTCTGCGACCCTATGAACCGCAGCGCTCCAGGCCTCCCTGTGCATCACCAGCTTCCAAAGTTCATGTTCACTGAGTCAGTGATGCCGGGCCACCTGTCTCATCCTCTGTCTTCCCCTTCTCCTCCCACCTTAAATCTTTCCCAGCATCGGGGTCTTTTCAAATGAGTCAGCTCCTCGCATTAGGTGGCCAAAATATTGGATCTTCAGCATCAGTCCTTCGAATTAATATTCAGGGCTGATCTCCTTCAGAATGGACTGGTTGGATCTCCTTGCAGTCCAAGGGACTTTCAAGAGTCTTCTCCAACACCACAGTTCCAAAGCATCAATTCTTAGGCACTCAGCTTTCTTCACAGTCCGACTCTCACATCCATATATGACCACAGGAAAAATCATATCCTTGACTAGATGGACCTTAGTTGGCAAAGTAATGTCTCTGCTTTTGAATATACTATCTAGGTTGGTTATAACTTTTCTTCCAAAGAGCAAGCGTCTTTTAATTTCACGGCTGCAGTCACCATCTGCAGTGATTTTGGAGCCCTCCAAAATAAAGTCTGACACTGTTTCCACTGTTTCCCCATCTATTTCCTGTGAAGTGATGGGACCGGATGCCATGATCTTCGTTTTCTGAATGCTGAGCTTCAGGCCAACTTTTTTGGTCTCCTCTTTCACTTTCATCAAGAGGCTTTTTAGTTCCTCTTCACTTTCTTCCATAAGGGTGGTGTCATCTGCATATCTGAGGTTATTGGTATTTCTCCTGGTAATCTAGATTCCAGTTTGTGCTTCATTCAGTCAAGCATTTCTCATGATGTACTCTGCATATAGGTTAAATAAGCAGAGTGATGATATACAGCCTTGACGTACTCCTTTTCCTGTTTAGAACCAGTCTGTTGTTCTGTGTCCAGTTCTAACTGTTGCTTCCTGACCTGCATACAGATTTATCAAGAGGCAGGTCAGGTGGTCTGGTATTCCCATCTCTTGAAGAATTTTCCACAGTTTATTGTGATCCACACAGTCAATGACTTTGGTGTAGTCAATAAAGCAGAAGTAGATGTTTTTCTGGAAGTCCCATGCTTTTTTGATGATCCACTGCATGTTGGCAATTTGGTCTCTGGTTCCTCTATCTTTTCTAAAACCAGCTTGAACATCAGGGAGTTCACGGTTCACGTATTGCTGAAGCCTCGCTTGGAGAATTTTGAGCATTACTTTGCTAGCATGTGAGATGAGTGCAATTGTGTGATAATTTGAGCATTCTTTGGCATTGCCTTTCTTTGGAATTGGAATGAAAACTGACCTTTTCCAGTCCTGTGGCCACTGCTGAGTTTTCCAAATTTACTGGCATATTGAGTGGAGCACTTTCACAGCATCATCTTTTAAGATTTGAAACATCTCAACTGGAATTCTTTCACCTCCACAAGCTTTGTTCATAGTGATGCTTCCTAAGGCCCAGTTGACTGCATTCCAGGATGTCTGGCTCTAGGTGAGTGATCACACCATCATGATTATCATGACTGTACATGTACAGTTCTGTGTATTCGTGCCAACTCTTCTTAATATCTTCTGCTTCTGTTAGGTCCCTACCATTTCTGTCCTTTATCAAGTCCATCTGTGCATGAAATATTTGCTTGGTATCTCTAATTTTCTGGAAAAAAATCTCTAGTCTTTCCCATTCTATTTTTTCCTCTATTTCTTTGCATTGATTGGGAGTCTTTCTTATCTCTCCTTGTTATTGTTTGGAACTCTGCATTCAAGCAGGTATATCTTTCCTTTTCTCCTTTGTTTTTCCCACCTCTTCTTTTCACAGCTGTTTGTAAGGCCTTCTCAGACAGCCATTTTGCATTTTTGCATTTCTTTTTGTTGGGGATGGTCTTGATCACTGCCCTCTGTACAACATCAGAAACCTTCGTCCATAGTTCTTCAGGCAGTCTGTCTATCAGATCTAGTCCCTTATATCTATTTCTCACTTCCACTGGTGATTTAGGTCATACCTGAATGGTCTAGTGGTTTTCCCTACTTTCTTCAATTTCAGTCTGAATTTGGCAATAATGCGTTCATGATCTGAACCACAGTCAGCTCCTGGTCTTATTTTTGCTGACTGTATAGAGCTTCTCCATCTTTGACTGCAAAGAATATAGTCAATCTGATTTCAATATTCCCCATCTTGTGATGGGCAATGGAATTCTCCAGGCCAGAATAATGGGGGTGAGGTTAGCTTTTTTCTTCTCCAGGGTATCTTCCCAACCTAGGGATCAAATGCAGGTCCCCCGAATTGCAGGCAGATTCTTTACCAGTTTAGCCACAAGGGAAGCTCAAAATGGTCTCATATATGTACAATTACAGGCTGAGAGACAGATTAAAACAAAAACTAAATACCTAATATTTAATTGTACAATAATAATCAAATGTTAAACCACTTTTAGACATATCGTAGTCAAACTGTTGAACATTAAAAGTAAATTTCAGGAAGAAGTAACACTGGAAAATGGAAATTTGTAGACAAAGATGAAAGAATATTGGTTGTTTAAACAGAAAATAATAAGTTC
>SJYC01105915.1:0-18156 GCA_006408675.1 Madoqua kirkii | reverse complement strand
GAGGTAAAAATATTTAAACTGTTATAAAATATTTGTAGTATTCTGCATGTAGAAAAGATAATAAATTAGAAAATCATTGCATAAGTTAAAGTATATATTTTAATTCTAGACTTTCAATTAGAAAATAATGATATGGAATGTTATAAAGCAACACTAATAGAAAAATATAATGAAATGATTAAAAATACATGATTATTTCAAAAGAACACAGGAAACAAGAAATTAAAAAACAAAACAAAACAAAGATTTGGCAGTTAACAGGTTAACAGAGGAGCATATTTAGGAGGAAGATTTCAGAAATGCTGAATTCTGTTGAGAGAAGAACAAGACGTGAACAGGACAGGATCTGTTGGATTTAAACAAGTAGCCTGGTCTTTGGATCTGGATAAGTGGTATTCTTTTGCACTTTGGGAGAGAAAAACATATGAAAAAACTGGATAAAAAGTGAGAGGTGAGGATAGGAACCAATTGCACTGATAACACTTTTTAAGAAGTTTATCTATACTTTTAGAAGCTTAGACGTTATCTATGCAGAGATACAGATAAGAGATTTAGTACCAAGAAGCCATAGAGATGGTGGGGTGGGGGTGGGGGGAAGCACAAATACTGGAGGTACAGGTAGGCAATTCCCAACAGTTAAAGCACTTGTGAAACCAGTCCTGCTTATTTAGGCATACACCACTACAGAAATACCCGGAAGCATCCTTCCAGCTTCTTTGTGGTCATCACCTTTTACCAAAAATGTCAGCTCTCCATGTTCCTGTCACCACCACTCAGCTTGGCGGATTATTGAACATTGCAGAAATGAAACCATACGGCATGTGTTTAGCTTCTTTCGCCCATTCCTATATTTGTGAACTTCCTATATTTCATGGCATTTTATAAAACACTTCATTCACTTTCACTGCTATATCGTATGCATTTTCCCCAATATACCACATTTTTCTGTTGCATTCGGTTGTTCTGGATTTGTTCAGTAATGAATGAGATGCTCTAATATTCTCTAACTTTTTTCTTTTGTAGAAAAATACTTTCATTTTTCTTGATTAAACATCAAGGTACAGAATTACTCCTCAAATGTTTGCATATATCCAGCTTAAATAGTCACTGACAAACTTTATTTCCAGAATAATTGTACTGCTTTCAGTTCTGGACAGCTTTGGAAAGATTTCAACTGATTCATGTTTCTACTAAAACTTTGTAAGATATTTTTGTTTTCCATTTTAATGATTCTAATAGGTGGGTAGGGGTATCTCGTTATAGTTTTAACTTGCCTTTCCCTGCTGAACTGTGAGTGGAGTGACTGCTCATGGATTTATTGTCCGTTTGCCAGCCTCCTGTTGCCTAACATCTCACTGCAGGGGCTGGTTTTGTGTCTAATTTCACATGTCCCACCATTGCTATAGATCTGGTGACCATGCTCTGCTTCCATTCCACCATGCTATCTGTCCATCCACAGGCTGTGCCACTCTCTCAGTGACTGTAGGGATGTAAGGCCTCACTTCTCCTTGTGTGAGACCTCTGCATTTCTGCTTCGTATCTCAGACCTGTGATTTCTATGAAAATGTTGGAATGGGCTGGTCAACTTCCACACTGTTCTAGAAAAATTCTAGAATTTTGGAATTTTGTTTTGAATTGCCATGAATTTACAAATTATTTTGGGACTGATGCTTTTATAACATTGAAACTTTAATGCATGACATGTGTACATTCATAAGTTTAAGTCTTCTTGGACTATTTTTAGTAATGTTTTGTAAATTTCAGAGTAAAACTTACATACATCACTTTGTAGATTCACTATGACATTATAGATTTTTTGATATTGTCAGTTCAGTTCAGTCACTCAGTCATGTCCGACTCTTTCTGACCTCATGAATCGCAGCATGCCAGGCCTCCCTGTTCATCACCATCTCTCAGAGTTCACCTAGACTCACATTCATCAAGTCCGTGATGCCATCCAGCCATCTCATCCTCGGTCATCCCCTTCTCCTCCTGCCCCCAATCTCTCCCAGCATCAGAGTCTTTTCCAATGAGTCAGCTCTTCGCATGAGGTGGCCAAAGTACTGGAGTTTCAGCTTTAGCATCATTCCTTCCAAAGAAATCCCAGGGTTGATCTCCTTCAGAATGGACTGGTTGGATCTCCTTGCAGTCCAAGGGACTCTCAAGAGTCTTCTCCAACACCACAGTTCAAAAGCATCAATTCTTCGGCACTCAGCCTTCTTCACAGTCCAACTCTTATATCCATATATGACCACAGGAAAAACCATATCCTTGACTAGATGGACCTTAGTCGGCAAAGTAATGTCTCTGCTTTTGAATATACTATCGATGTTGGTCATAACTTTTCTTCCAAGGAGTAAGCGTCTTTTAATTTCATGGCTGCAGTTACCATCTGCAGTGATCTTGAAGCCCCCCAAAATAAAATCTGACACTGTTTCCACTGTTTCCTCATCTATTTGCCATGAAGTGATGGGACCAGATGCCATGATCTTCATTTTCTGAATGTTGAGCTCTAAGCTGACTTTTTCACTCTCCACTTTCACCTTCATCAAGAGGCCCTTTAGCTCCTCTTCACTTTCTGCCATAAAGGTGGTGTCATGTGCATATCTGAGGTTATTAATATTTCTCCCAGCAATCTTGATTCCAGCTTGTGTTTCTTCCAGTCCAGCGTTTCTCATAATGTACTCTGCATGTAAGTTAAATAAGCAGGTTGACAATATACAGCCTTGACATACTCCTTTTCCTATTTGGAACCAGTCTGGTGTTCCATGTCCAGTTCTAACGGTTGCTTCCTGACCTGCATACAGATTTCTCAAGAGGCAGGTTAGGTGATCTGATATTCCCATTTCTTTCAGAATTTTCCACAGTTTATTGTGATCCACACAGTCAAAGGCTTTGGCATAGTCAATAAAGCAGAAATAGATATTGTCAGTGATACTGATTAAATTTCAAAATTAATTTTATTCACATTTATTGACTTCAATTAGCATATGTCTTTATACTTCAGTTTATTTGCTTATTGCTACTACAGGGAATTATAATTAATTTTTATGTTGAACTTACGTGCAATGATACTGTTAAATCACATATGAATTATTGTAATTTCTCTACAGACAAATTATCTATGATTTATTGTCTTTTGATTTCTATGCACACAAATATTTCTTATGCAAATAATGACAGTTTTCATTTGTTACTTTTTATATCTCACGCTTTAGTTACTTTCTCTGATGTTGGATCTAATTTTCTTTCAGCTAGCAGGAAATGCGGGAGGTGTGCTTTCCATCCCTGGGTTGGGAAGATTCCTGGAGAAGGGAATGGCAGCCCTCTCCAGTCCTCTTGCCGGGAACCCCATGGAGGGAGGAGCCTGTGGGCTGCGGTCCATGGGCCCCCGAAGAGTCAGACACGCCCGGGCAACTGAGCGGCGGCAGCAAGAGCTGAGGTGACTCGGCCTGGAGGGTCAGGCTTTGCGCGCGCTCGCGCGCTCTCACAGGCCCGTGTCCCAGAGAAAAGCCACTCGGAGGCCTCGGCAGGAAACTCAGGGCATTTTGCAGGACCCTTCATCTTTCAGGGGCTCTGAAGGCCTGGTTTTGTTTATCCGAAATAATTTATTTGTTTACTTGTTTGTTTGTTTCCTGAGAGAATGCCTAAAGCTCTTCTTGGGTTTCTAACCTCTGTGCAGCAGCTTTCTCCTTACTTTCTCAACCTCTGACCCTTAAGCGTTTTAGGAATTAGACATGACTGCAAGGACTCAAGCCTTGGGGAGCACCCCTTGCGCGTGTGCCGGATGGTGCTCCAGTAGGGAGAACGGGAAAAGCTGTGCAAGCATGGAGGCGTGCAGCTGCACTGATGACGAGCTAGATGGTTCTGCTGTTTTTCCAATAAAGAAAGAAAACATCCACCGAGAGTGGAAACTGGGCAGCCAGTAAAGTAAGGGTTCAAGAGAGTTTGGACGGAACGGATAAGTCTGAGAGCTAGTCATCTTCACATGTCTGAAAGTGCCCTTCATATAAAAGGCTGGTGAATTGCCAGACATGTTAATGTAATTTTTTGTAAGGCAGTTTTCTCACCTGTTTTATTTATCCAGTTCATCTTGCAAGATCGATATCATCTTAAAAACAGTATCTATAAAATGTCTTTAAAAGCTGCAAAGTGCTATAAAAATATTAAGATACAAATAAAAATCAAAAGTAGTAACAGAGAAAGTGGGGTTTGGAAAATTTCAAGGGAGGTAGAATAGTGAGGAAGACCTAAATTCTTACAATCTGTCTTGGAAGAGAAATGGAGACCTAATCAAACATCTGTGTCTTCGGGAACCAGGTTTTCTGTCTTCAGTGAGCAGGAAGTGTAGGCTTACTGCTTGCTTAAGGGTCAAGTCAGAGACGTGCCGTATCCACGCTAAGTCACCTCAGTCGTGCCCAACGCTTTGCAACCCCACGGACTGTAGTCTGCCAGGCTCCTCTGTCCATGAGATGCACCAGGCAAGAATACTGGAGTGGGTTGCGATGCCCTCCTCCAAAGGATCTTCCCAACCCAGGGATCTGAAGTCTCTGAAGTCTCCTGGATTGGCAGAAGAGTTCTTTACCACTAATGCCCTCTGGAAAGCCCGCCAGAGGCAGGCTATGCACGAGGGAAGGAGTTTTGAATCCTGAACACCTAAGTGGCATTTTTAAGAGACTATTATTGATTTATTTTTGCAGTTAGAGCATCTGAATATTCTGCATCTCTGAAGCAAAGATAAGATGAAAAAACAAGAGTTAAGATTCATTATTGTTATTATTGTTAGTGTATGTTTTAATAAATGCAAACTCTCAACTGACTGTCCCCAAAGGATTCTGCAATCACTAGGCTTTCAGCCAAACAGTCATGTATTATTCATGAGGCCGGTTTGTTTGCTTTAAAAGAAATTTAAGACTGTTCCAACTGCACACTGCACCCAGCCTCTGTACAGCATCTGTGAGCATTCAGTTCTTCTTCGGTAGCCCTTTCATCTTGAGGGCTAAAGACATATGGTCTTTGCCCTCACTAGGGGTCTTGGAGCCCTGTGCTACGTCTTAGTGTGTTCCCTCTGCGATGTGTCATAATCAAAAATGTTAACAACCACTTCAATCATGTTGAATTCCACCCTTGGGTTGAGCTCCCTGTGCATAACTCTGCTGTTTTATGAACCACAGGAGACCTGCCTCTTCAAGTAGTTTCTGGAGGACAGGATCTATGTGTTCTCGTTCCTGTGTGTGTGCTCAGTCATGTCCAACTCTTCTCAGCCCCGTGGACTGTAGCCCACCAGGCTCCTCTGTCCACAGGATTCTCCAGGTAAGAATATTGGAGCAGGGTGCCGTTTCCTTCTCCAGGGGGTCTTCCTGACACAGAGATCAAACCTGTGTTCTTGCATCTCCTGCATTGGCAGGTGGGTTCTTTACCACTAGCACCTCCTGGGCAGCCCACCTGGGCATCACAGAAGGATTCAGGATGTTCTGAAAGTTACCAGATATGTCCCAGGTATCCAGGCAATAGGCTTTATCAGTGCTTTCAACAGTGTATGTGCTGGGGATTATTCGATTGACTGAATGTTTAACCCATTTGATAATATATGAACTAGCACTTGTTTAGACAGTATTTATTGAGCATCTATAGAGTGTAATATTTTGTGCTTCTATTAAACTTCCAATAAGTCAATGGAGTATCAAGTATGGTTACTCCCCATCAATAATTTTTAACTAGTTAAAGAAATAAGTCAGGTATATATAAAGCAGTTTTCATTATGAAAACTCACTTTGCACAGAACTTAATAGTTTACTAAGAACTTCTGTCTCATAGGAGCCTCATAAAACTTTTGTAAAGTAAATCGAAGCAAGTTCCAGAGTCTCTGCTTTAAAGGTTCTGAGAAACTGAGTTTCTGAAGTGCATACACATCTGGTAAACGGCAGAGCAGGGGCTCCAGTCCCGTATGACTGACACGCCTCTCCTGGGACCGTGTGACAGAGATGGGCTGTCAGCGCACGTTCAAAGCAGCACACGCCAAGACACGTCTGTGCGCTTGAACGTGGGGTGGCTGAGGAAGTGCCATGTCATGTGACTGGAAGCAGCAGATCCTTGAGAAATGAGTTTAGACCCAGTCCTAGGAAAGTGTGCAAGCTTCTTGAGAGAAACAGAAGTTGGAGAGGATATTCTAATCCAGAATATTGCAAGCTTGATCTTTTACTCAAGACTCCGTTTTCCATGGAGAGCCCAGGGCTCCACCCCGTGAAGCAGAGGTCTGGGCTTTGGATGTAGTAGATACAAAGTTGGGAAAGAAAACAGGGGTGAATGGAGATTTGCAGACAATGAGAGTCATTGCTGGGCTTAACTAGGGAATGGACAGTGTCAAAAAGGTTTCTGTTCAACTCACTGAAAGATGCTGGCAAAGAGTGGTTGATTTTGTGGTGTCTTATGCAGACCAAAATACATTATTTTCATTAAGTTAAAACATATTTTTAATCATCACCTTAGTAGAGCTGTCATTTTACTCAAATCTAAAAATCTGAACCCCAATTTCTCTATATATTTAGATTAGAAAGATGCAGCTGGGCTTTAAAATTGGCCCCATGCATACTTTCCTTCCTTAATTTGGCAAAACTATAGCAACCTACTCTCAAACATTGGCCGGCTTCCTTGTTTTCCCACAATGGAAGCTTTCACATCTCTTCCAAAAGGCTTATTCACAATTATGCAACCTTTCATGGAAGCTTCCTACAGAAAGTCACACAGAGTGATGCAGGCACCCCGTTTGTCTGGGTTCCTGTGGAGAGGCAGCAATTTAATGAAAACAAGGGAGCCAGACCACAACGTGAGACCGATTTTAATGTGTGAGGCCAGTATACTAAAATATTAACAGCCTGATCTTATCATCCACGTTAATGAAAACGCCGTTAGTTAACATTCTAAATGCACTTAATTTTAAAAGCACTCCTCATTCTTATACTGACCACATTATACTATTTTTTAATGTTTCTTTTTTCTTGAACCTAAGGTGATGGGTCAGAGAAAAATATGCTTATTACATTTACATTGAAAAAAAAAGAATTCTTGCAAATAACAATGAAGTATCATTTCCGCTCTGAAATATTTAACATTATTCGGAGGAATATATTTAAATGAGGCTAGCAATGAAGCATGAAATAGTCAGTTCCCTGATACTGCAGCACTAACTCCCTTCTTGTTTTGAGAACAACCTTCCAGAAGTTGCATTCAGATGAAAAGTTTAACCCCTTTAGATTTGCTGGCTGTTTAATATATTTCAATAATCATGTAATTAGCTCATCATCCCTTCCACATTCAGCATTTCCCTTCTAGCTACTTGCTTTGTTTACTTTAGGGACTTTCTGAAGTTCTGTGTACAGAATTAATAACTGCAAAAATTTATCTCCTTGCAGTTCACAAGAAGCTGTTCTGACTGAACGCCTTTATCCCATCTATGGTGTGCAATACCAAGGATGCTGTGATTCTTAGTGTTACTGATTCCAGGGATCAATTTAAAATATAGTTTATTTTTATTCTGTTACACTATGATTTCTTAACCTATAGATTTTGTATCTGAAGTCATTTCCAAAGAAACTTCCAGTCCAAGACATTAAATAAAATTAAAAGATCATGATATGTAAAATACATTAT
Source organism: Madoqua kirkii (assembly GCA_006408675.1). Taxonomy (NCBI): domain Eukaryota; kingdom Metazoa; phylum Chordata; class Mammalia; order Artiodactyla; family Bovidae; genus Madoqua; species Madoqua kirkii. The sequence continues at coordinate 10,506 of SJYC01105915.1, read as the reverse complement.
TTTACATATGCATTTGTAGATTTGAGATTGACAGAAAACAAGAGGACATTTTAAACATGTTTCTTGAAGAGGTAATGAAAGTAAATGGATAAAAGTAAATGGAATTCAGCAATTTTACATGAAAACAGATGATAACACTCTAGGACTGTCTCTCTTCTTTCTTCTGTTTAAAGTGTGTTCAGAGACTGAGAAGTTATGCAGGTTAAGCAAGTTAAACAATATATCACGAATGTATTGCCAGAGATCTCAAGGGAGGGAGAAGTTCCTCTGATTCATAAAGGTGGGTGAAGAGACAAGTGGAGACTTCCTTTGAATGAGAAGAGGGTCTTGACAGAGAGAAAAATTTCCTAGTGATGAGAGAGGGCGACCCAAGCAACTGTGCCCAGGGTTGAGGCTACCCATATGAAGACAAGGTTAAGACTGAAGGCAGAAGGAGAAAGGGCCTGGCAGAGGCTGAGATGGTTAAACAGCGTCACAGACTTAATGGACACGAATCTGATGAATTTGAGCAAACTTCTGGAGATAATGATGGACAGGGAAGCCTGGTGTGCTACAGACCCTGGGCACAAGGGTTGGACATGACTTAGCAATTGAAAAACAACAATAACAAGACATTACGGTAACTATGACTGAGTCATAATATCTAGTGAAGAATTTAGGGGCAAAAATGTATATAGATTTACTAGAATTTCCCCCAACTCTGAGAAGCCAAACTAAGAAAGTACCAAGTATTAAAAATGAAATTGAAATCTGTTTCAGGTTAATTAAAAGAACTCTGAAACAATCAAAACTGTTCTAAAAATGGAATACACTGCCCCAGCAATAACATACCTGTCATAAATTAAGGTGTTCAATTATAATTTATCATCATCTGGCAGGTTCATTTCAGAACAGACTCAGAGGATGACCGTGTAATTATGCATTACCTCAAAGTTCTATTTTAATACTTCATGACTGGTCCAGTGTTCTTGCCTGGAGAGTCCCAGAGATCGGGGAGCCTGGTGGGCTGCTGTCTTTGGGGTTGCACAGAGTCAGACACGAGTGAAGCAACTTAGCAGCAGCGGCAGTTCAATAAAACAAGTAAAAGAACCACTTCTAAAAACTGCATTTAGACCCACCATTATTGAAAATACAGACATGACAAAACTCTCAACATTTAATTCCCAAACCTGAGTAGTTAATATTAGCATATTTACAATAGCTGTAGTGATTCTGCTGATAAAACAAGACAAAGGGGCTCTAAAATCAAGACATGATCAATATAGGCTGAAAAACAACTGAGGAAATTATATGAGAGAGGTACAGAAAATCCTGGTGCAATAACCATGTATCTCATTATTATTTTTACTTTAATTTGATTATGACCTCCCAAGTAGAAAATCTTAAACTTCCATATGTAAAATAATGGAAAAATTCCAATTGACATATTGAATTTTCATTTCTGTTCAATTGTTCATAGCTTATTTAGAAGTGTGTGCCTAATTTCCAAGTCTCTAGAGATTTTTACATTGTCTTTCTATTATCGATTTTTAGCTCAATTGCGTTATGGTAGGAGAACATACTCTATGTGGCTTAATTTTTTTTTGAAATGCACTGAGATTTGTTTTATAAGCCAGAATATGCTCTATCTTGGTGAACGTTCCAACAGTGCTTGGAAAGAAGCTATTTTCTGCTTTTGTTGGTAGAATGTTCTGGAAGGGTAAATTGGAACCTATAGATTGAATAACCATGGAAAACCTCCTTGTTAGGCTTTTTGTTATGCTTTGCATCTTAGCTATTTTAAACATCTTAGATATTTATGTAACTTTCTTTTAAAAATGCAAGATGCATCACACTCTATGTATAAGTTTAATATAGTCTTAATTACAGTGTAGATTCCCACACAGGTCTCCCAGGGGATTTTTCCAAAAGATCTTAAAGTTGCTTAAATGATTCCACTGCTGTGAGCAAAGGATTTCATTATCAAATGGCAAAATAAATGTAGAATCAGGAGATGGTAATGAATTTCTTTACAGCTTTTCCAACCATTAACATGCTAATATTGACGTTGATAAGAAGAGGCTCAGCAAGGCTGTGTCTGCTTTTGTGATGGTCACTTCGGGGTCAATAACTTATCTTCCGGTTTGGAAGGGATATTCCCTTTGTCTAGTATGTTCCTAGAAAGTGAAAGTGTTAATGGCTCAGCTGTGTCTGACTCTTTGCAACCCCATGAACTGGGTTCTGCCCTCCTTGCCAGGCTCCTCTGTCCATGGAATTCAGAATACTGGAGTGGGTTGCCATTCCCTTCTCAGGGGATCAAACCCAGGGATTAAACCCAAGAAGCCTCCTGCACTGCAAGCAGAGGCTTTTTCACCGAGCCACAAGTAGCCACAAAACCTATTGGGAAGTCCGGTAAGTTCAAAGCCAAAGCGGCGTCAATTTTCAGGCTTCTTGTTTATAAGGAGAGGAGGTGGGGAGAAATCTGGAAGCGCAAACAGATGATGCTGTAGTCCTCGCTGCGATGGTTTGCCCATCGCTGCTCCTTGATAAGAAAAGCTGCTGCTGTAAGCTTGTGTGGCGGCCACCTCTCACGGGATCACCAACTAGGAGCCGTGCTGCCCCCAGGGTCTCTGAAAAGTGTCTTGTTCTTATCAGCCTGCAAACTCTGGATGGATTTCTCCTGTCTTGTCACCAGAGGGCTTCCTTTGCTTTGTCCATTGCAGCAGCTCGAGAGCCAAAACGATAGCTGAGCCTTCTTTTTCCTTCCTTTTTCACTTCAGGTGAAAGGAGTGACAGATTAGGAAAGAAATACAAACATCACCGCGGTCTCTCGGCCAGATTCTGAGAGTGGCTGCTGCTTTCCGTAGGCCTATACCTCAGAAAGCTTTCAGCTTTTTAAATGCATTCAATATGTCTCACGATGTAAATGCCGGAAACTGCCACAGAATTATCTCATAACAAAACAGCTCCAAACGCAATGGGTTCTTGAATATGTAGGACATTTGGCTGATCTAGGAAGGGTTTGCCCAGCTAAGCCCTACTTCAGGTTGTTGGTTTCCTATGCTTGGTTCCATAGGATGACTAGCTCAGGAGTGTTATCCGGGTGTCTGTTACTGGACATAGAGTGAAGATGCACCAGCTCCCTGGACTATGGTTTTCCATTGTAAATCACTGTAGTGCAAGAGCAAAACCATCCCAAAACAGCATCTTAGAGACTCTGTTCACATCTGCTAACATTTCATTGACCAAAGCAAGTGATGTAGCCAAGCACCATGTCAGATGGTTAAGAAGCAAGATAAGTGTGAGAGAAGCTAATGGCAACCTGCTGAGCATAATCTCAACTATTACATAAATCAGAGCACTTCCTGATCTTTTCAATACACTTCTCTAACTTTTCTTACCAGATTCAAACAATTTATTTAAGGGGGATGTGAAAGGGAAAGAGATATTACACTTATATATAGAAGGAAGTCAAGCAGTCAGTTAAGCCACTAAGTTGTGTCCAACTCTTTGAGAGCCCATGGGCTGCAGCACGCCAGGCTTTCCTGTCCATCACCACCTCCCAAAGCTTGCTCAAACTCATGTCTGTCAAGTCAGTGATACCATCCAACCATCTCATCCTCTGTCACCCCTTCTCCTCCTGCCTTCAATCTTTCCCAGCATCAGGGTCTTTTCAAATGAGTCAGCTCTTTGTAGCAGGTGGCCAAAGTGTTGGAGTTTAAGCTTCAGCATCAATACTTCCAATAAATATTCAAGACTGTTTTCCTTTAGGATTAACTGTTTGGATCTCCTTGCAGTCCAAGGGATTCTCAAGAGTCTTCTCCAACACCACAGTTCAAAAGCATCAGTTCTTCTGTGCTCAGCTTTCTTTGTAGTCCAACTCTCACATCAATACATAACTAACTACTGGAAAAACCATAACTTTGACTAGACAGACCTCTGTCAGCAAAGTAATGTCTCTGCTTCTTAATGCACAGTCTAATTTGGCCATAACTTTCCTTACAAGGAGCAAGCGTCTTTTAATTTCATGGCTGCAGTCACCATTGGTGGTGATTTTGGAGCCCCCCAAAATAAAGTCTGACACTGTTTCCAATGTTTCCCCATTTTATTTGCCATAAAGTGATGGGACTGGTTGGCATGATCTGCATTTTTTGAATGTTGAGCTTTAAACTAACTTTTTCACTCTCTTCTTTCACTTTCATCAAGAGGCTCTTTAGTTCTTCAGTTTCTGCCATAAGGGTTGTATCATCTGCATATCTGAGGTTATTGATATTTCTCCCAGCAAACTTGATTCCAGCTTGTGTTTCCTCCAGCCCAGCGTTTCTCATGATGTACTCTGCATATAAGTTAAATAAGCAGGGTGACAATATAGAGCTTTGATGTACTCCTTTTCCTGTTTGGAACCAATCTGTTTTTCCATGTCCAGTTTTAACTGTTGCTTCTTGACCTGTATATAGGTTTCCCAGGAGGCGGTAAGATAGTCTGGTATTCCCATCTCTTTCAGAATTTTCTACAGTTTACTGTGATCCACACAAAGGCTTTTGCATAATCAACAAAGCAGAAGTAGATGGTTTTTTTGGCATTCTTTTGCTTTTTCAATGATCCAAGGGAGGTTGAGAATTTGATCTCTGCTTTCTCTGTCTTTTCTAAATCTGGCTTGAATATCTCTTGAGGTTCATGGTTCATGTACTGTTGAAGCCTGGCTTGGAGAATTTCGAGCATTACTTTACTAGCGTGTGAGATGAGTGCAACTGTGTAGTAATTTGAGCATTCTTTGGCATTGCCCTTCTTTGGGACTGGAATGAAAACTGACTTTTTCCAGTCCTGTGGCCACTGCTGAGTTTTCCAAATTTGCTGGCATATTGAGTGTAGCACTTTCACAGCATCATCTTTCAGGATTAGAAAGAAAAGGAACACCATAGTTTCCTTATGATGACTTCAAGGAGAGACACTCAATTCAAGATAAATGATAGATGAAATAATTATAGTTGGGTAGAAAATTAGGGTGAAGATAATGCTTTTCCAAAATAAGTAAACAGGAAAGAGCGGGTAATTTGTTTTTCCGTTAGATTATCTTGTCTCTTATTAAGGTGGTTAGATTAGTTGACAACAGGAACACCCGATAACGCTGCGGTAAACACGCCCCCTATGTGAGACTCATGCATGTCTACCTTGTTCTCTTCTGGAAAGTAATTGACTTATTTCCTTTTCTTCAAGTGCCTTTAGTTTATTTCTGAAACTGAAATTTGTTCCTCCTGTGTTCAATATTTGATTGGATTTACTGCCTGAGGAAAAATAGATTATAAAAAGATCATCTAGGTTGTAACATTTTTAAATTGTGGAAAGCAGTTAATTTGTCCCCTAAAAAGTAATATATGGATTGATCAGATGGATGACTGAACTCACGAATCTACCAGTCTCCCCCAGATATAATTTCTAGAGGGGGTAGAAGAGCATGTTTAGAAAGATAAATCCAAATTAGCATGGGAAAATGGACTGCCTTTAGGGGACCCAGAATTATCAGTAATTTCTGAAAGCTGAGAAGGAGATAAATAGGGCTGCCGAGGAGACCGGTGGAGGGGAGGACCAGTTGCTAGGTGGGCAAGTGGGAAAGAGGGGTGTCCCCCGGGTGGAATCCAGGTGGCAGATCACTGGAAAGTAAAGACGTATGTGCATAAAATAAAAAAGAATGAATATCACTACATAGATTGATATGCATGATTCTGCTTCATAATTTGCACATATATGCGTATGGAAATGCCTAAGGAAACACGTGAAGAAAACATGAAGCACACGTTTTAGAACCACAAATATAATAGGAACACATGCTTCTGTGACATGGGCTTATACATTTTCATTTGAACAGGAACTTAAGACAGAACCTGGAGTAAAGGTCTGAACAAAGCCTTCCGTGAAGGAGTGGACTCACTTGAGAAGCCAAGGGTCACGTAAAAACTTCACTTTATATCATATGACTTGTTAACAGTGACAGCGTCGTTGTATATATTTCATGTGCTGAGGAACCATATAAAAGAGCAAAAATGAACACAAATACAAATCAATAGAAAGATATTTAGCAAATACAGAAAAACAGAAGATGAGATTCTAATATAATATCGCTACTACTGAAAAGGGAGACCATAAGTATTTTGGTATGATTCTTTGATTACTTGAAGATTTTACATTACTTGGTTTGATATTAAAGCACAAGGTTGCATTTCTTGTCTTTTTTTTTTTCTTTGCAATTTCGGCAGCCTATCCTACTCATGATTTTATGTGCACCTATCTAGTGTGTACTGAACACATCCTGTTCAACACAGCGGTGCTGCTTCCTAGACTTCATGACTAATTCCTGAGTTTATCAATTAAAATTCTACATTTAAATCTTAATCCAGTCTTTCTTACAAACCTACCTCTAATATATGGATTTGTATGTAATACAAAGACACAGTTTGTCAGCAATTAATTCATGTACCCATTAACTTGCCATTGAATTCCATTCCCTCTTGCTAACCCTCTTGCTAAGTTTTCTTAGCAAGTGTGTGTGTGTGTGTGTGTGTGTGTGTGTGTGTGTTCTCTTCACATGGAGGTTGGGTACTCTCCTCAGGACTGTGGTTAAAGTTGTAGTACCCAGGAGGTACAGAGTGGATCATTCTTGATGCGAAGCATGGGTGGAAGGGAGGGGTAAATGCAGGAAAGAGAAACGGAAGGAGAGAGGTGTTTCAATAGAAACAAGTAGGACCACATGGCTGTTAATGAAGGTCCAAGGACAGTGGAGTCCAAACGACCTGTGGGAAAATTTTGAGATGTGTCCCCCACCTTCTATTGACCAGGGCATTGAGGCCAAGATGATGCGTGCATTTGGAAAAAGCTCCAGACGTCATTCCCACAGACACCTCGACGTCTCTGTTTTGTGATGTTTATTTCTATTGTTTGGCTGCACCTGGTCTTAGCTGGAGCACGAGGCATCTTTGGTCTTCACCGTGGCATGTGGGATCTCCTAGTGGCAGCATGAGGGATCTAGTTCCCTGATCAGTGATCGAATCTGCACATCCTGCACTGGGACTGCAGGGTCCTAGCCACTGGACCTCCAGGGAAATCCCTTCCCTCCTCTTTCCATCTTCCTTACTCCCCAGCTGAGGGCACTATCTACTGAGGTGCCATGTACAGGAAAACTCGCACACGGTGGCTGAAAGGACACACTGAGGGGACAGGGTCGCATCATTCCTCACCTCTTCCACCAGAACAAAACCCAAGCACCTTTCCAGTGAGCTAATTGCCTGCAGGAGTATTACCAACCCACTTAATATTTTAAGATCATATAAAGTATGTTTGCTGTCCAAAATAAAATTACATGAAAAATCAATAATAAAAAGGCATCTAGATAATCTCTGAACACTTGGAAGCTGTGCAGTTCAATTCTAAGCATCTCAGGTCCAATAAAAATTCTTGTTGTTCAGCTGCTAAGTCATGGACTACTCTTTGTGATCCCAAGGACTGCAAGATGCCAGACTTCCCTGCCCTTCACCATCTCTCAGAGTTTGCTCAAACTCATGTCCACTGTGTCAGTGATACCATCCAATCATCTCATCCTCTGCCACCCTCTTATCCTTCTGCCTTCAATCTTTCCCAGTATCTGTGTCTTTTTCAGTGAGTCAGCTGTTTGAATCAGGAGGCCAAAGTATTGGAGTTTCGGCTTCAGCATCAGTCCTTCCAATGAATATTCAGGGTTGTTTTTTTTTTTTTTTTTAAGACTGACTGGTTTGATCTTCTTGAAGAGTCTTCTCCAGCACCACAGCTCAAAAGCATCAATTCTTCAGTGCTCAGCCTTCTAAGTGGTTCAGCTCTAACATCCGTACATGACTACTGGAAAAATCATGGCTTTCAAGGTCAGACCTCTGTCAGGAAAAAAAAAATTAAATAGTTTGAATGAAAGTGAAAACATGATCTATCAAAAATTAGTAGAAAAGAAATAGGGGATATGATGCTGCTGGTTACTACAGAAATTAAAAGGATGACATGAGGAAATTGTAAATAAGCTTATATAAATTAATTGAGCACACACTTGCAATGGACAAATTCTTTGAAAGACAGAGACTTTTAAATTTACTTTAAATAATTTATATATGGAAAGATAACCAGAGCACTCCATACCTATCCCAAATTAAAACTGTAGTTAAAAGCCTTCCGTAGGGCAAACTCAAGGCCCAGCTGAGTCACGTCCAACTCTTTTGTGACCCTCCTGGACTGTAGCCCACCAGGCTCCTCTGTCCATGGGGTTTCCCAGGAAAGAATACTGGAGTGAGCAGCCATTTCTTTCTCCAGGGATTTTCCTGACCCAGGGATCTAACCCATGCCTGCTGAGGTTCTTCACCACTGAGCTGTCTGGGAAGCCCAAGGCCCAGATGACTGACTGGTAATTTTTGCTAAACATTTAAGAAAGAAATAACAAAAGTCATAAACAAACTCTTTAAGAAAATATAAGCAGAAAAAAAAAACAGCATTACACCTCACCTTTAGGCCAATATCACAGCAAGAGCAAATGAAAGACATTGTAAAACAGAAAAGAAACAAACAAAAAAACTACAGACTAGGCTTTAGCCCATTTTCTATATGGACCTGGTAATACGCCACAGTAAGATTAATCAAGAATTTCATAATTTCAACTTTTATACTTTGATTTGTAATAGATTTTTGTGAATGGGAAAGTAAGCATTGACTTTTTTTCATGTAATTATCCAGTTGTTTCCGAATCATTTCTTGAAAAATCATTCTTTCTACTTAAGATTGACTTGATGGCTTGTCTATATCAGAGGACTGTTTACCTGAGGATCTATTTATGTGCTCCCTGCCCCATTCTATTGACCAGCACCAGACTGTCTTGGTTAGTTTTACAGGAAGTCTTAAGAACAGGTATGCAAGTCTTCTGAGTTTATTCTTTTGTGTGTATCTGTGATTTTATTATGTCAGTCTCTTATTTTTTTTTAATTTAAATTTCTTTGTTTTAATTGGAGGCTAGTTACTTCACAATATTGTACTGGTTTTGCCATACATCAGCATGATTATACAGAGAGAAGTAAGCCAAAAAGAAAAACACCAATACAGTACACTAACGCATATATATGGAATTGAGTTTATTCTTTTTTAAGATATTTTTAAATGTTCTCAACCCTTGGAATTTCAATAAAAGTTTTAGAGTCAGCCTGTAAATGTAAAGAAAAAGCCTGGTGGGATTATTATTGGGTTTATATTGAATCTACAGGTCAATCTAAAGTATACTATCTTGAAAATATTGAGATTTCCAATAGATGAACAAGATTTTTTGCTAATTAATTTTTCTTAGTTTGTATTTTATAGTTTTCAAGCCTCAAAAGGAACTATTGAATATTTTCAATGTAGCTGTAATAAAACTTTCTGAAACTATCACGTTTGGTTTTGCACTGCTAGTATTCTGTCGTCCAGCCATCAGGTCCTGTCCAGCTCTCTGTGACCCCATGGACTGCAGCACGCCAGGCTCCCCTGTCCTCTGCCGTCTCCTGGAGTTTGCTCAGATTCATGTCCATTGAGTTAGTGATGCTATCTAACCATCTAATTTTCTAATTTTCTTAGTATACAGAGTGCAAATGATTTTTGAGTTTCAACGTTATGCTTTGTAATTTAGTTAAATTTACTTACTGACTTTATTACTGTTTTATTGATTCTTCAGGAATTTTAATGTAAATTTGCGCTGCTGCTGCTGCTAAGTCGCATCAGTCGTGTTCGACTCTGTGTGACCCCATAGGCGGCAGCCCACCAGGCTCTCCCGTTCCTGTGATTCTCCAGGCAAGAATACTGGAGTGGGTTGCCATTTCCTTCTCATATATATTAATTACATTGTAGTGAGAGAGTGTACTCTGTAAGACAGAAATCTATTAAATTTATTAAGGCATACTTTATGGCAAAGGATGTGATCTGTCTTGGTGTAAATACCACATCTATTTGGAAATAATATGTTTTCTACAGTTGTTCTGTATTCATAACCTAGCAATTAGGTCACATGTTTAATAGTATTGTTAAAATGATGTATTCCTTCCTTTTATTTATTTATTTATTTTGGTGTTCTGGCTAATTTTTTTTTAAATTTTATTATTGCTTTATTTTACTTTACAATACTGTATTGGTTTTGCCATACATCGACATGAATCCACCACGAGTGTGTACGAGCTCCCAATCCTGAATCCCCCTCCCACCTCCCATCCCATATCATTTCTCTGGATCATCCCCATGCACCAGCCTCAAGCATCCTGTATCCTGTATCAAACATAAACTGGCACTTCGTTTCTTACATGATAGTATACATGTTTCAATGCCATTCCCCCAAATCATCCCACTCTTTCCCTCTCTCATAGAGTTCAAAAGTCCATTCTATACATCTGTGTCTCTTGTGCTGTCTCGCATACAGGGTCATCATTACCATCTTTCTAAATTCCATATATATATATATGTCAGTATACTGTATTGGTGTTTTTCTTTCTGGCTTACTTCACT
>SJYC01105913.1:0-19485 GCA_006408675.1 Madoqua kirkii | reverse complement strand
CTGACTTATATTTATTATCCTCTTATACTTTTCGATTAGTTTGGCTTCTCTTTTTCATATCTGTTCCTCTTTTCTTTTTATTCCTCCCCCCCCCCCATTTTAATGCTTTCTCATTATTGTTCTCGTTTTATTGTCTATTTGGATGAATTTTCTTTTGGAAAAAAAAGGTGAAAAGTATTCTTTGATTTTCATCGATGTTTGCAATATGTGTCTTCCTAGGCAGTTTCTATAGATGGTATTCTGTGGATAACATGTAGGAAAACAACTCTGGGTAGAATTGGTGTGCTCTTTCTAGGTAATGGTTAAGTCCTGTCTCTGCTGGTTGCTGGCTGTATTGTTACAGCTTATTTAACCTCTTTATTCTGCAGATGATGTTAGTGATAATCATTTGGATCATTGAGAAGGATAAATAAGTAAATATATGTAAAGTGTATTTTCACTATGCAGCCAGGTTTTGATTGTGTGTACAGACATATTCCTAGCTTCTTAAGTTAGCTGATGGAATTGAAAATCTTTCACCCTCATAATGTTGATACCTTCAGCTTAAAGCAAAAATGCCATCCCTATTCTAAAAATCCTTGAAATTCATTTCTGTACACATTCTCCAGTTTCTCCTCTGATATAAATGAGTAAATCCTTAAAATTCCTTTTGAGTCTGAACCTTTCCTCCCAAGTTTGACTTCCAGATTGATCCCCTGAGGAATGCTGATGCTGAATCTTAGTCTAGATGTGGAGGTGACAGGTGGAAGGATGAAGTACTGGAGAAGTGGCATTTCCTTGAAAGTAATAATCTCCAGTGAGATTGATCCGTGTCTTCTAGCTGGGAAGGACTTGTTTCGTTAGCACCAGGGAAACTCAGTGGATTTAGGAATTGAAGATACTCTCTGTCTTCCATACCTGGCAATATTTGTAATTCTATTTCTTGGCATTTCATTTTTTCCCCAGTGTCATAATTTTCACAATTTTCAGCTGATTAAATCTTCACTGTAAGTTAGGTATTTGAAAATTTGTTTCTGACTGATTTTGAAAAAACTTTTTATTTTGTACTGAGGTATAGCCAGTTAACAATGTTGTGATAGATTCAGGCCGACAGTGATTGGGCTTTAATAGTACATATGTGTGTGCTGAGTCACTCAGTGTCTGATTCTTTGTGACCCCATGGGCTGTAGCCTTCAAAGTTCCTCTGTCTGTGAAATTTTCTAGGTAAGAATATTGGGACAGTTGCCATTCCTACTCATGGGGATCTTCCTAACCTATGGATTGAATTCACATCTCTTAGGTCTCCTGCATTGGTAGGCAGATTCTTTATCACCGGGAAGGCCCAACTATACATATACATATATCCATTCTCCCTCAAACACCCCTCCAATCAAGGCTGCCGCGAAACACTGAACAGAGTTCTGTGTGCTACATAGTAGGTCCTTGTTGTTTATCCATTTTAAATATAGCAGTGTGTACACGTCCAATTCCAAACTCCCAAGTATCCCTTCCCCACTTTCTTCCACTTAGAAGCCATAAGTTCCTTGTCTATGATTCTGTCTTGCAAGTAAGTCCATTTGTATCATTTCTTTATAGACTCCACTCATAAGGAACGTCAAATGATATTTCTCCATCTCTGTCTGACTTACCGCACTCAGCATGACAAACTCTAGGGCCATTTTTGTTGCTGTGAATATTATGCCTCTGATTCTTTATTACTCCAACACTGAGTCTTTAGAGATAGATTTTTCTGGCAGTCATAAAAGCTTCCTCATTTTCTGATCATTCTTGTTACTAGGAATTTAAAATCCCAATTCTGCAATTTAAAAAGTTTCACTGGGGGTTTGGAAGTGACCACTCCATCTCATTGTCCTTATACTCCACATGCCATATGTATTATGTAAAGGCCATCACCACTTGACCTGCCAACAATATCACACTTTTAATTAGCATTTTATTCCAAGTGAATACAGGTAATGCTTTAAATTTCCTTAGATTATCTGTATCTTATCCTTTAATGCTAACCAGATTGTCACTGCTCAAAATCAGAAGGTGAGATATAAATAATCTAAACAGATTCTCAACCTTAAAAATCTGTTTCCTACAGCCACTTCTTAGTATCAAATACTGTATGTGTTAAGGTCAGCTTCAGATAACAGATGTCTCTAGCTAGTTTAAGGGAAAAAAGATACAGAAAAATAAATGCTTTCAAAATAACTGAATAATCTAGAAAAAGCCGATAGGCTGGGCTCCTATGAAGGATTCCCATTAGAACATTATCCTATTGGCCTGCCAAGGAGTCTATTGCTTCTATTGTGGTCAGTTAGTTGGAATCAGAAATCTTCTGCTACAAGTGTTGCTCCAGGATTTCAACACTGCAGCTACGGCCCATGCAGGAAAATCAGATACTCTGATTTACCTCTTAATATTAGGCATGAAGCCCTGTGACCAGACACTGGGCAGAAAACGCAAATATCATTGTGCTTGCAGGCAGGAGATGCACAAGTGGGATCTCACTTCCACCTTCTACCTTTCAACAAGGTACTTTAGCCCTTTGTCCATGTAATATATTTAGGCCAATGGCATTTTTTACAACCAGTGTGGAACAATAGACCAGAGAGTTTATTTAACTACTCCCATTGGATAGACAAAGGTCTCCTAGGATAGACAAAGGCCCAAAGGGTAGAGAAAGGTCCCAAAGGATAGACAAAGGCCAACAAAAGTCCATCTAGTCAAAGCTATGGTTTTTCCAATAGTCATGTGTGGATGTGAGAGTTGGACTATAAAGAAAGCTGAGCACCTAAGAACTGATGCTTTCGAAGTGTGGTGTTGGAGAAGACTCTTGAGAGTCCCTTGGACTGCAAGGAGATGCAATCAGTCCATCCTAAAGGAGATCAGTCCTTAATATTCGTTGGAAGGACTGATGCTGAAGCTGAAACTCCAATACTTTGGCTACTTGATGTGAAGAACTGACTCACTGGAAAAGACCCTGATGCTGGGAAAGATTGAAGGCAGGAGGAGAAGGGGACAACAGAGGATGAGATGGTTGGATGGCATCACTGACTCGATGAACATGAGTTTGAGTAAGCTCTGGGAGTTGGTAACGGACAGGGAAGCCTGGTGTGCTGCAGTCCATGGGGTCACAAAGAACTGGACACGACTCAGCATCTGAACTGAACTGAATGGATAGACATTTCTATTGTTTTTGTTTTTAATAATATAAAAAAAATACTGAAATGAACATCTTTGTACAGACTGCCTCAATCACATATTGAAAGCTTTTATCCAACATAAAAACAACCAAGTGCCATCACAGAGAGTGCTCATCTTTAGTTTTAATAGATACTACTCGATTATTAAATGTCTTTCTTAAGTTGCCATATCAGCTTACTCTCTCATCCTTAATATCTAGCAAGCCTAGACAAATTTTGTAATTCTGTTTCTTGGGATTTTATTTTCTTACCAACATTTTTGCATTTTTGCCAACATTTGATATATTAATTTGTTAAAACTTGTTAGTTTCAGGAGTAAAAAGTTCCACCTTGTAGACTGAATTTGTCTGAAGCTGTGTCCAACTTTTTGTGACCCCATGGACTGTAGCCCGCCAAGCTCCTCCTCTGTCTGTGAAATTCTCCAGGCAAGAATACTGGAGTGAGTAGCCATTTCCTTCACCAGGGGAGCTTCCCAACCCAGGGACTGAACCCACATCTCCTGCATTGCAGGCAGATTATTTACCATATGAGTCACCAAGGAAGCCCCTGATTTTGTATATTACTGACCATATGGGAGATTGAGCATCTTTTTGCTTATTTAATATTTTACTTTTACTATGACTTTCCCAATTTACATCTGTTGCTTCTTATTTTTTGTTGGAATGCTTTCTTTTTTCCCCTTGATTTAATTTGCCTTTAATCTGAACACTAGTCATGTATACTTTTTAAGTTTTTTAACTTATTTAAGCAGGCCTTATCCAACCTGAGGTCATAAGCATTGTCTGTATTTTCTTATTTTATTTTTGTAGCTTTGCTTTTTCATGTTGACTTTTAATGTAAATAAATTTTTAATGTTGTGAGGTGACCTAACCTTATTTATTTATTAAAAGAATTAGCCTTTTGCCCCAGTAGCTTTTGGTCCATGCTGACTTAAATGCTACATTTTCATACATTAAACTTTTATATACACAGCCATATTTTCTTTGGCTTATATTTTATTTCACTGAATAATCCTAAAAAATCATAGCCTTGTAGTAATTTGTATAGCTTTAAAGTATGGTTTTATACCTGGAGAGCAAATGTTCCCCCTTCTCAGTCTTTTCATAATTATCTATTTAATTCTTGTATATGAATTTCTTATTTAAAATTAAAATTTTCATATTACTTTGAGATTTTGATTGGGATTGTATGGAGTTATATATTAATGTTATACTTTTTAAAATATAGAATCATTATATCTCTAATAGGGTATAGCTTTTTGAGTAAGTTTTAAAATTTTTATCTTCTATGTGTCAAGTTAGTTTATGTGTTGGTGAAGATTAGTTACTTTAACTGCTGCAACAAACAACCCCTCGATCTTACATATGTCATAGTACAACACGGGCCAAGTAAGGTAGTGTTCTTCATTCAGTCATTTTGGAACCTAGACTGACATAAGTGCTGTGTCAGCAATGAGAGACTCCAAGGTTGCTCTGAGTCTTATCATCCAATAGCCAACAGAGAAGAAAGAATATGAAAGATAATTTGAGAGATTTATGACCAAACTTGGAAGTGGTGTGCATAACTATTTTCACATTCAAACCCTGGTCAATTGCCCCACATTGCTAGAAGTGAGGCAGGGAAAGTATTCTCCCTGTGAGCCCAGGGAGTAAATAAGATGATTTTGGCAATCTCATAAAATTGCCTCCCTTCTTGATTGAAAGTACAAGATAATCAACCGAAAATCTATTCATATTCATAAGAGATGAGAAGAAATCAAGATGACAGATTAGAAGGACACAGAACTTACCAGCTTACATGAACACTCAAGAAAATATCTACATGTGAAATAATTTTTGCTGAAAACCAACTGGAGACTGGCAGCAGACTCCCATACTACAAGGGTATAAGAAAGATTCACACAGAATTGAGTAGGAAGGGAAGAGAAGCAATCAGGTCAGGACCAGGGCCTCTGGGAGGGGACTCAGAGGATGAGGGAGATTACACAGAGATACTCATGAGTAGTGAATTTTTAGAGCCATGTATTGGCTGTCCCAGGTCTGGGATCTGACCCAAGAAAGATGAGCTCCCTTGGCTGGTTGCAGGACAGGAAAGATTAACAGGAGGGCTATGGGAAGCGTAGACTCTGCTTATGAAGAGCGCACCACATGCTTTCTTGTTCCCAAAGCAGGACAGAGAAGGTGGGTTGAAAATTGTATGGGTAGCTGGATGGTTTCTCATGACTATACTGCCCTACACTCCACTCCAAGCCATGTAAATTATTCAGCCCTGATTGGGAGCTCAGCTGTGAGACTTGGAGGTGGCTCAGACCTGAACTGGCATCTGACCAGGATGGGGCAGCCATTACTGATGCTTTAGGGACAGCACAGGAGAAGCAGCCCAGATCTCTGTGGCCAGAATATCACAGCCTGTGCCCCACACAGGCCCCACGTGCCCTGCAGGGCAGTTCCATACCAGGGTAAGGACAGCAGGGGTTTAGGGGAGGGATATGCTATAAGGTGCAAAGTAGAATCTGAGCAGGTGGCAGCCATTGCTGGCACTTACCCAGGTAGTGCATCAGGGGCAGTCCAGATCTCTGGCCCTATCTGAACAGCCATAGCCTATACCTGGGCCTGTGCTGGGTACCCCTCGCCAGGTCCTGTTGCTATAACACTTCTCCTCCCTGGGACTAGAGTATCAGTACTGGGGGCAGGGGATAGGAGGGAATCACACACTTAATGGGAGCTGAGCCAGCTCAGATTCAACCTTCAGGGTTTTTGCTTTACTAACTTACCCTGCTACCAATAGGACCACGAAGGCCACTGAGCAGAGAGGAAGCCACAGCTCATACCTGGTTTTGGCAATAGCCCCTCCATCTCCAGCCCATCTACTACTCAGAGGATAGCTGCTAGTAAACCCTGAGGAAAGACATGACCTGTTTCCATGTCAGATTCATACCTCCCACCAAAGCCACTGGGCACATGGAGACTATAGGAATGCTCCCACATAAAGATACCCTTTTGAGGCAGTGAAAGATAAGGTTTCACCTAATCTCACAGAGAGAAAGAGAAAGTTAATCGAAATGAGAAGACCTGAATTTGTGCCAATTCAAAGAATGAGAGAAAATTCCTGAAAAATGCTAAGAAAACATAAATAATTTACAATATAAAAATTAAAGACTTTAGTAATAAACATGTGAACTGAATGAAGGAAAAGAATCAATGGAAACATTGAGAATTTTAAACTAATAGATATAAAAAAGAACCAGTCAGAACTGAAGAATATAGTATCTGAGATAAAAGGCACACTGGAGGCATTATTAACTGACTATATGACACAAAAGAATGTACACAGAGTCAAGAAGATAGAATAATGGAAATTACCCAATCAGAACAGAAAAAAAAAAATAAGAAACAAGAAAAGAGAGTAGTTTAAAGAAACTCTGGGACAGGATCAAGCTTACCAATTTTTAAATTATAGAAATCCCAGAAAGAGAAAAGAGAGAGAGGTATGTATTTGTTGTCATTTTGTCTGAAAAAGTTTCAAATCTGAATAAGTAAACAGATATTCAAGCACAGAAAGAACAGTTTCAAACAAGATGAACCCAAATAGACCCAAACCAAGACATGATCGTAACTTAAATGGCAAAAGCTAAAGGGAGAATTCTAAAAGCAGCAAGAAGAAAAAGTCATGCAAAGGAACACCCATGAGGCTATCAGCTAATTTTTCTGCAGAAACCTTGCACGCCAGATGCAAGTGGCATGATATATTCAAACTGCTGAAAGGAAAGAGCCTCCAATCTAAGACACTCTGTCCAGCAAATTATTTAAAATTGAAAATAAAGAACTTTTCAGGCAAGCAAAACAGAGTTTATCAATACAATAAAACTAAGCATCTATCATAAAACTAAAAGAGAAGAAATAAATAAAGAGCAGAGAAGAAATACAAAAACAGACGGTAAACCAGCAATCAAATGACAATAAGTACATAATTATCAATAATTATAATACTTTAAATGTCAATGGACTAAACACTCCAAAATCATAGGATGGCTGATTGGAATTAAAAAATAAGACATTTCAATATGCTGCTTACAAGAGACTCAGTTCAGAGCTAAAGAGACACTCAGACTGAAAGTGAGGGTATTGAGAAAGATATTTCATACAAAGAAAAATGACAAGAAAAGGGGGGTAGCCATGCCCATATAAGACAAAATAGAATTTAAAACAAAGTTCATAACAAAAGACAAAAAGAAAGGTATTATATAATATAAAGGAATCAGTGTAAGATGAGGATATTATACTTGTTAACACATATATGCAACCAATGAAGGAGCACCAAAATATATACAGCAAATACAGACATAAAAGGAGAAACTGACAATAGCATAATAAAAGCAGGGAACTTTAACACTCCACTGACACCAATGGAGAGACCTTCCATACAGAATATCAATAAGAAAACAGTAGTTTTAAATGACACAATAAATGAGTTGGACTAATTAGATACCTACAGAATATTCCATCCTAAAACAAGTTCACATGGAACATTCTTCAGGATATATAACCTGTAATGTGACAAAACATGTCTTAACAAATTTAAGAGGATAGAAATGATATCTAGCATTTTTTCCCAACAACAACAATATGAAACTAGAAATCAATTACAGGAAGAAAAATGGGGAAAAAATCCCAAATACCTGTGAACTAAACAACATGCAATGAAAAAAATCAAGGGGTCAGTGAAGAAATTGAAGAGGAAATCAGAAAATAGCAAAATAGATGAAAATAGAAAAAGGACTTTCCAAAATTTATCACATGCAACAAATGCAGTCCTAAGGGGGTTTATAGTAATATAGGCCTACCTCACGAAACAAGAAAAATTCCAATAAACAACCTAACATTATCTAAAGGAGTTATAAAAAGAAGGACAAACAAATCCATAAGAGAAAGAAGGAAGTAATATAGATCAAAGAAGAAATAAATAAAATAGAGACTTTCCAAATAGAGAAGATTAGTGAAATCAAGAGCTGGTTTCATGAAAAGATAAATAAAATTGATAAGCCTTTAGCCAGAATCACTAATAAGAAGAGCAAGGACACTTACAAAATAAGAAATGAAAGAAGAGAAATAACAACTGATACCACAGAGATGTAAAAGTTATAAGATAATACTATGAATAGTTACCTGTCAACAAATTAAAAAAAACTAAAAGACATGGACAAATTTCAAGAAAAATACAACCTTCTAAGACTCAATCAGGAAGAAATAGACAATCTAATCTATAATAAAATATAAAAATTCCCAGAAAAATAATTCATAATAAGAAATAAAATTCCCAGAAAACAGAGACCAACATTATCCTGATAGCAAAACCAGACAAAGAAACTACAAATTAATAAAATTACAGGCCAATAACTCTGATGAATACTTACACAAAAATCCTCAACAAAGTATTAGCAAACTGAATCCAACAATATATCACAAGATTCATACAATGTGATCAACTGGGATTTATTCCAGGGATGCAAGGATTGTTTAATAATTGCAAATCAATCAATGTCATACACTACATTAATAAAAAGAAGGATAAATATCAATGATCATCTCAACAGACTCAGAAAAAGCATTTGAAGATTCAGCATCATTCATGAAGAAAGCTATCATCAAAGTGGGTATAGAGGGATCATATCTCAACATAATTAAGAGAAATTTATGATAAATGCATAGCTAACATCATATACAATGGTGAAAAGCTGAAAACCTTTCCTCATAAATCAGGACCAAGACAAAGATGCCCACTTTTGCCACTTCCATTTAATACAGTATAATGTTGGAAGTCTTAGCCACAACAATTAGATAAGATAAAGAAATAGTCATCCAGAACGGAAAGGAAGAAGTAAAACTGTCACTATTTACAGATGACATGATACCATATATAAGCCCTAGAGTTTCCACCAAAATACTATTAGAACTAATAAATGAATTCAGTAAAGCTGCACAATACATGATTAATACACAGAAATCTATTGCATTTCTATACACTAATAATGAATTATCAGGGAAAAAAGGCAAGAAAATATTCTCATTTAAAATCACATAAAAAAATACCTAGGCATAAACTTAGTCAAAGAGGTCAAATACCTATACCCTGAAAACTGCAAAACATTGGTGAAGGAATTTGAGAATTCTACAAAGTCATGTAAAGATATTCCATATTCTTACACTGGAATATTTTAAACTGGTAAAATATTTATTTATACTACCCTCAGCAATCTACAGATTTTAAGCAATCTGTCAAAATACCCATGGCATTTTTACAGAACTAGAGCAACTAATCTTATTGTGGCATATTGGAAACCACAAAATAACCTGAAGGGCAAAAGTGATCTTGCAAAAAAGAACAAAGCTAGAGGGTTTGTGCTCCTTGACTTCAGACTAAAACACAAAGCTATTGTAATCAAAACAGCATGGTACTGGCACAGAAACAGATATACAGATCAATGGAACAGAATAGAGAGCCCAGAAGTAAACATATGCACTTAGGGTCAGTTAATTCATGCCAAAGGTGGCAAGAATGGTGGAGAAAAGAAAATCTCTTCACAAAGTTGTGCTGGGAAAACCTGACTGCTTCATGTAAAGAGATGAAATTGGAACATTTCCTCACACTATATATAAAAATAAACTCAGAATGAATTAAGACCTAAAACATAAAATTCCTAACAGAGAACATAGGCAAAACAGTCTGACATAAATCAGCAATTTTTAAAAAATAGATTTGTCTTCTAAGGCAAAAGAAATAAAAACAAAAACAAACAAATGGAAACTTCTCTGGCAGGCCAGTGTTTAAGACTCCATGCTTCAAATTCAAGGGGCGTGGGTTTGATTTCTGGTCAGAGGCTAAGATCCCACGTGCTTCACAGTGTAGCCAAAAACAGTATAAAAAATTGGACCTAATTAAACGTAAACGCTTTTCCATAGCAAAGAAAACCATTGACAAAATGAAGACAATCTGCTGAATGGGAGAAAATACTTACAAATGATATGACCAATAAAAGGTTACTATTCAAAGTATAAAAGTAGTTCATACAACTGAATAATGACAACAACAAGAAAAACTAACAGCCCAGTGAAAACCTGTACAGACATTTTCCCAAAGAAGACATGCAGATGGCCAACAAGCATATGAAAAATGCTCAGCCTTGCTAATTATCAGAGAAATGCAAATCAAAACCACAATGAGATAGTACCTTACACCTGTCAGAATGGCTATCTTCAAAAAGACCACAAATAACACATATTGATAAAGATGAAGAAAAAAGGGAACCTTTGTACACTGATGTGGGAATGTAAATTGACATAGCCACTGTGGGAAAATATTATTCAGGTTTCTCAAAAATCTAAAAATAGAATTACCATATGGCCCAGCAATTTTGCTTCTGATTTTGAAGACAAAAACACTGTTTCAAAAAGATACATGCACCCAATGTTCATTCCAGCATTATTCACAATAGCTAAGATATAGAAGCAATCTGTGTCCATTGACAGATGAATGGATAAAGATGTAATATATACACACAATGGAATACTGCTCAGCCATAAAAAGAATGAAATTCTGCCATTTGCAACAGCATAAGTAGATCTAGAAAGTATTATGCATTGTGAAATATGTCAGACAGAGAAAGACAAATAGTCTGTATTATCACTTGTGTGCACGTATGTTTAGTTGCTTAGTCGAGTCTGACTCTTTGTGACCCCATGCAGTCCACCAGGCTCCTCTGTCCATGGGGATTTTCCAGGCAAGGATACTGGAGTGGGTTGCCATGCCCTCCTCCAGGGGATCTGCCCAAACCAGGGATTCAACCCAGGTCTCTCATATGGCAGGCATATTCTTTACCATCTGAGCCACTAGGGAAGCCCATATGATTATCACTTACATGTGCAATTTAAAAAATAAAATAGATGCATATTACAGAATAGAACAGATTTGCAGACAAAAAACAAACTAGTGGTTGCTAGTGGGGAGAGAGAAGAAGAGGAGCAAGACATACTTCTATGTATAAAATAAAGAGGCAACAAGGATGTAATGTATAGCACTGGAAAATATAGCCTTATTTTTAAAGTAACTTTAAATAGAATATAACCTATAAAAATAGTTGGATCTCTAGTTTGTACACCTGGAACTAATATAATATTGCAAATTAGCTATACTTTGAGAGAAAACAAAACAAAAAACTGGTAACAGATTTTTCGCAATGTAATTGGAACAAAGATTAGCTTATAAAAATAAACTTGCTAAGCAATAGCTGGTAGGAGTTATAATAGTTAATATGACAGGATTTTCTTAGTTTTTAAATATTGTCTCCAAATAGTGAATATTTTGGTTCTTTCTTCCTGGTATTTTAAATCTCTGAGTTTTGTTTTAAATTTCAAGGCTGGAACATTTCATGATATTGAATTAAATGGGACTAACTCTTGTTTGTTGTAATAAAATTTAAATTGTTAAAGAAAAAAAATCCTGGAATGCCGCTGGCTGGATTTCTGAAGTGTCTGTCTTGTTGGAATTTTCTCTCTTCATAACAAGTCATGATTTTTAGATCATTCACTTGATAATGAACCCCTACTTGTGTGGTTCTGAGCTTTTTCCTCTCCAAAAAGACAATATTCTTATTGTTGAAGTAAATTTAACGGTGCTTTTGCCTAAAGGTTTCTGGAAATCATTTTTCTTTTTTTGGTGGTGGAGGAGGGGGAGTATGGTTTTAGAAACTAACATTTGAACAAAAATAACAGTTGAGTGATAGTTTAAAATTGACTGTCTATCAGAGTTGCTTCTGCATTTTAGATGCCCACTTAACCTATAGTTTATTCAACTATTTTATTATTGATTATTTGAACAAACTCCAGGAGATGGTGAAAGATGGGGAAGACTGGCCTGCAACAGTTCGTGAGGTCACAAAGAGTCAGACACTACTTAGCAAATGAATAACAAATTCATGGTGGAAATACCAAAATTTATAAGATTCAAGCTCTTCTTTAATAATTTATTGTTTTTTGGGGGCCAGCTACATTTTTTGCCTTGACTCCATTTTTAAAAGGCACTGAAAATATATTTCCTTCTGAAAAATGTGAACTGGACAATGTCGTTCTTGTTTTCTATTATTATTTCATCTTTTTCAAGCTTTTTTCCTACCCCTTTTTAGCATTGATGACTTCTCAAATTATGTCTTCAGCATTGATCTCCCTGCAAAGATCCAACTCACATTTAAAAATCCTTATTGGCATCTACATTTGAATGAAGGACTAACACCTTAAATATACTTTTTCCAACATACAACACATTATTTTATCCTTCAAACTTGATCTTTTCACTGTGCTCTCAAACTTTATATATAATATTACTGCTCAAGTGGAAATATTGTATATAAATACTTTCTTAAATAATCCTATACATATGAAATATGTTCTTTATCTTTCAATTAAGTAATGTTTACCCTATGCTTCTGGCAAAACTGTTTTCAAACTTTCTCATACACATTATGAGGTTTTTTTTTTTCCTCAATAAGCCTGGAGAATACGCTCAATCTTGGTGACTTACAGTTATGAAAATCAACCCTTTCTGTAATTAAATTCATGAGCCAGAAATGAAGGATATATTCATTGTTAACTGAATAGTTAGGTTAATCATCCTAGGTCAAGCTGTCTCTCTAAGCATGTTCTCTCCTGTGAAATGACTTTTATCACAGATATGACAACAATCTACTTAATGAAATTATTCTTTTCTTTTCTCACTCCATTTATTCTCCATGCATGATACTATCCTCTCCTAAAATTTAATTACTGTGTGCTTACCAAAACATCCCAAATTATTTCTCCAGCACAAGTCACTCTGACTGCTAGATCAGCATGACCACATGCTAACTGGACATTTAGATGTCCCATAGTTATTCAAGTTATTCATTGATTCTTCTACTCCATTTACTGGATGCTAAAACCAGAAGCTTTCTTCTCAATCTTGACTCTTCAAACAATCCACTCCCTACATCGAATCAATCACCAAATTCCAGTCATCTTTTTCTCATCAGCTTGGAATCAGTCTACTTCTCTCCATCTCACTGGTATTAAATTAATATTATAATCTTGTCTAATTCAGACTTTTGTAGTAACCATCTAATTGCTTACCTTGACTCTGATTTGATTCACCTTCAATCCTGTCTCCAAAGTTCTCTTCAAGCAAAATGATATTTTGAAAACTAAAATCTGGTAAAGTTATTTCCCTGCTCAAAGTCCCCACTCCTTCACATAGCTTATAAGAAGTTTTATATTGTGTCTTCAGATTTTCAAAGCCACATCTTTCACCAGCCACTTAACACATTTCACTAGGTCTCCAAATGTTTTGTGGTCCCTGTCACCCCCGGGGCTTTGCTCCCTGAGCGTGGCCTTTCTAATCCTCTTCCTCTCATCCTTTATATTTTCTCACTTTCTTTCAATTCAGTTTCCCTGAACAGTCTTTTTGACTCCCTCTACCAAGTTCAATATTTTCTCACTCATGTCATCTGAGTATCCTTTACTCAGTCTCTATTTTAGTACGTATCACACTATAGTATACAACAAATTGTGATAACTGTAAGCCTGAGTTTCTCTTTTATCAAATTGTGGGAGCCTTGAGGAGAAGGAGAGGATTATATTTTGTTGATTTTATAGACTTAGTGCTGAGGACTTTGCCTGGCACATAGTATTCATGAATTATTTACTAAATAAAAAATTAATAAGGACTACCTAAAATGTTTGCAAACTATTCTATGTAAATATTTCAAGTAGTGGTAATAAGGAGTACTTTTTAAAATAAAAGAATTATTAATTTTTAGTTATTGTTACCCTTGCCTAATTTTAAATGAAGCCTATGAAAGGACATATTCTTTCAGAGTTTTCTCCACTGAATTTCATGAACTTTTTCTCTTAAAGAAGATTTGTAGACTTGAATTCCAACCAAAAATGAAGTGTTAGCTCTTTCATGTTTAAAATAACAATTAAATATGCAAAGAAGTTCTGTCATAACTCTTAGGCCAAAACACACAGATTCTGCTTATAAAATTATATTTTTGTAACAATTATTAAATGAGAGAAGAGACATTATTTTTTCTTTAAAACCACTGTTTTTATTGTTTATTTATTATTTATGTTCTCTGTTAACATTCAGAATTTTCATTGGCAATTTTTTCTTTACATATACTTTTATTTTCTATGCTGCTTACATTTCATTTAACTTCTCATATTTCTCATCAACAACATGTTGAATTATCTATTTTATCTTGAGTAGAATATACAAATAAAATATGGCCTTTTTATTGCCATAAAGACATCTAGAGGCTGTATAAAAGGTTGTATTCCAAATAACCACCTAAGACCATTTTTTTCAAATTTGTCATCAATAAAAAAGTGAATGAACATTCCCTTAAATAAGTGAAGACATTGCTTTTGAATATAAAGCAAAGCAAAAGAAAACAAACCAAGCCAAAGCAAAATCACAAAATGCTCTCCCTGTCTAGTAACCACACTGGGAACCCTATTTGTAGACATGCTCTGTCCCAGAGAGTGTCCATTCAACCTCTTCTGCCTTACTTTAACATAATAGAAGCAAAAAGAAGCTTGCAGAAGAAAGGACAAAGTTCATGAAGCAGAATATTTTTGTTTTAAATTACTTTTATCATGGAGGGAACAGTAGCTATTATATCCAAAACATAGGAGCAAAATGCCATGCAAGAGGAATATCTGGGGAACAAGAACTCTTGGAAATTGAAAGCACAAAAGCAGAGAATTTTTTAGAGGAGTTTGGAAGATAATTTGAAGAGATTTCATAGAAAACAGAAGGAAGAGACAAAGATATGAAAAATGTAAAGTCTGATTTTTAAATGGAGAGTTAGAGAGGTGTGGACCCGATGGCAAAACAAGAAAACTGGAACTCACCGCCTCCTATAAGCACACCAGAATTACAACTATTTACAAAGTAACTATATATGCAAATGAACTGAAGACTAGCAGAGAATATTTTCTACCACTAAAGATATAGAGAAAAATCATAGCGAGACAAATAGTTGGGACAGAGGTGCAGTATAGTCAACCTAACTAGTATAGTCACCTAACTAGTCACCTCTAGATAGGTGACCCACAAATGGGAGGTTAATCACAATAGCAGAGGTTCACAGGAATGACAGTTTCAGGCTCTACACTGGACTCCCCAACCCAAGAGAACTGCACCAAGATGAGCCCCCTGAAAGCCTGGCTTTGTAGGCCAGCTGGGCTTGCATACGGGAAAGCCAGAAATCTACAGGAAAACTTACTCCAGCCTTAAATAGCACACACAAAATCTCCAAATCCCAGAGCACAGAGAGTAATTTAAAAGGAGGTTGGGTCAGGCACATTTGGTGATTTTTGGAGAGTCTCTGGGAGAGGCAGCAGGTAACTGGAACTCTCCCTGGGGACATTGACCTGAGCAGCAGCCATTTGGGGGCGCTCATTTACCACAAGGTAAAATGGCAGGAGCCGTTTTGGAATCTTCCCTCTAGCCTGTTAGAATGAATGAATATTCCCTTAAATAAGTGAAGTCATTGCTTTTGAATATAAAGCAAAGCAAAAGAAAACAAACCAAACAAAAGCAAAATCACAAAATGCTCTCTCTGTCCAGTCACCACACTGGGAACCTTATTTGTAGACTGATGGGTTGAAGCCTTCCAGCTCATCAGATGGCCAGTATCAACTCTGGATACCCCTTCGGCCATGCAGTCAACTGCCCTGGAACCAGGTTTTACCCAGCAGTAGACAAGTACAAGCCTCAGACCCTGTAACCAGCTGCCTTGGGACACAACATCACCTAGAGGTGGACAGACACAAGACTTGGGACTGCTGAGCCACACAGCTAACCACTCTAGAACAGGGTCCTACTCACCAGCTGACCAGCAGCTGCTACTTAAGGCACAGCCTGGCAGCCAGCAAGAACAGGGGCCAGCCTCACTTACCAGGACATTGGCAGTTGTCCATCCTACCATAATAGGAAGGCCCATGAAGCTAATATAGGGAGCAGCCCTAGAGCACAGGGCTCTGGTGACCAGAGGGGAGTGCACTATTGAGCCTCATGAGACGTCTCCTACCTAAGGCTTCTTCTCTGAGACTGGAAGATGTAACTGACCTACCTAACACTTAGAAGTAAACATAGAATATTAAGCAAAATGAGGAGACAAGAATACATTCCAAATGAAAGAATAAGACAAGACCTTGGAAAAAGAACTAAAAGAAGTGGAGATAAGCAATCTATTTGATAAAGAGTTTAAGGTAATGATCATAAAACTGCTCAATAAACTAGGGAGATGAATGGATAAACAACAAGGGGAATTTTCACAGAGTTGGAAGATATAAATAAGAACCAAAAAGAGCTGAAGAATACAAAAACTGCAATTAAAATATACACTGGAGAGAGTCAATAGAAGACTAGATGATACAGTTCAGTTGCTCAGTCGTGTCGGACTCTTCGCGACCCCATGAATCACAGCACGCCAGGCCTCCCTGTCCATCACCATCTCCTAGAGCTCACTCAGACTCATGTTCATCGAGTCAGTGATGCCATCCAGCCATCTCATCCTCTGTCGTCCCCTACTTCTCCTACCCCCAATCCCTCCCAGCATCAGAGTCTTTTCCAATGAGTCAACTCTTCGCATGAGGTGGCCAAAGTACTGGAGTTTCAGCTTTAGCATCATTCCTTCCAAAGAAATCCCAGGACTGATTTCCTTCAGAATGGACTGGTTGGATCTCCTTGCAGTCCAAGGGACTCTCAAGAGTCTTCTCCAACACCACAGTTCAAAAGCATCAATTCTTCGGTGCTCAGCCTTCTTCACAGTCCAGCTCTCACATCCATACACGACCATAGGAAAAACCATAGCTTTGACTAGATGGACCTTAGTCAGCAAAGTAATGTCTCTGCTTTTGAATATACTATCTTGGTTGGTCGTAACTTTTCTTGCAAGGGCTAAGCGTCTTTTAATTTCATGGCTGCAGTACAGATTAGTGAACTGGAAGACAGAGCAGTGAAAATCATCGATTCTGAACAGCAAAAATATTTTTAAAAAAATGAAGATTGTGTTTAAGAGACCTCAGGAACAGCATCAAGCATATTAACAATTGTATTATAGAGGGGCCCAGAAGGAGAAGAAAGAGATAAAAGGGCAGAAAACTTGTTTGAAGAAATAATAGCTGTAAACTTCCCTAACATAGAAAGAAAACAGACATGTCGGGAATTCTGAGCATAAAGGTGAAGGGTGATCTCAGATAACACAAATGGGTCAGACTTTCATAACAGCCAATCCACATAGAGTCAGGAAAAGGGACTCTCATAGGGAAGAGAAAAGAACCTAAAATAATAAATTTTCTAATGTGTAGAGATAAGTTAGAAATCTATCATATTTTCAAGAGTTTGGGGTAATAATTGTGATAGAACTTCAGTTAAGGTTTCAGTTCAGTTCAGTCACTCAGTCGTGTTCAACTCTTTGTGACCCCATGGACTGCAGCATACCAGGCCTCCCTGTCCATCACCAACTCCTGGAGCCTACTCAAACTCATGTCCATTGAATCAGTGATGCCATCCAACCATCTCATCCTCCATTGTCCCCTTCTCCTCTGCCTTCAATCTTTCCCAGCATCAGGGTCTTTTCCAATGAGTCAGCTTTTTTTTTGCATCAGGTGGCTAAACTATTAAGAGTTTCAGCTTCAGCATCAGTCCTTCCAATGAATATTCAGAACTGGATTCCTTTTGGATAGACTGGTTTGATCTCCTTGCAGTCCAAGGGACTCTCAAGAATCCTCCAAAACCACAGTTCAAAAGCATCAATTCTTTGGTGCTCAGCTTTCCAACCATCAAATAGATACATGACCACTGGAAAAACCATAGCTTTGACTAGAGAGACCTTTGTTGGCAAGTTAAGGTTTAGAGAGAGAAGAACACCACTGTGATATATGTTCAGGGATAATTACTGGAATTAAGCCACACATATTGTGAGACAAGCTGGAAATGTAAAATCTGGAAGGGGCATTAAAGACTTAGAGAGGGGATCTTCCCAACCCAGGAATCAAACCCAGGTCTCTTGCATTGCAGGCTGATTTTTTTACCATCTGAGCCACCAGGGAAGCCCAAAGAACTAAATAATTAAGCTACTAACCAGCTCTCCTAAAACCCTGGTACATTTGAACAAGTTGGAGCTTATAGGAAAATCTAGTTGGCCAAGTATGTCTAGCCCCTGAAGTGGGTCCCTGAGAGGGGAGCTCATGGAGAGATCTGTAGGTAATTCTGTGTAGACACTGTATCTGGTGGTGGACGTAGTCAGTAAAGCCTGTAGTCTAGAAGGAGAACTGGATAGGGGTCAGAGGAAAGTAAGCCCAACCTGTGGCTGCTTGGCGCCTCTGTGTGAATCTGTCATTGCTCTATCCACGAAAAGACCTTTGAAAACCAGTGCTCATAGCTGCATCTCCACCTTCAAGATCTTGCACAAAGTGTTATTTTGGAAGATGTTAATCTGGAACCATGCAGAAAAATGAATTCCAGAAGACAGTTTTCAGACACATCAAGTTAACAGACGAATCCAACATAGGTAGGAAAAAGAGGTTTAAAAAGCAATTAAGGAAAAACTATCTTAGGTAATTATTAACTCCAGAGGAAGAAAAATTAATACAGGAAACAAATTAGAGCATTTCATTTGGCTCATCTGTGAATAATAATTACATAATCATCATGAAATTATCTGACATATTAATTTACCAAAATTCATAGCTATATTGAATGCATGGGAGGGAGGAGAATATTTGTGTAGAGAATGAGGTAGAAAATAAGATTGAAGGCTATTAAATCCTTATATTCCAGAATAGGAATTCCAAGTATAATAAGTAAAGTTTTTAAAATCAAGATATAGTGGTATTATCATTTATATAGATTTAAGCATATAAATGTAAGGACCCAGCTAAAAATGTTGAAGTTGTTTTGGGGGAGGTGATGAGGGGTGGGAGACTAGACTACTTGTTTGTTTTCATAAGGCTTAGAGAGCCAATTGACATCTTAAACTTGTACAGATAATACTGTAACATAATGAAACATTTAACAGAAATAACTGGGGAGCTAATGCTATAATAAACTGTATATGCAAACAGGGTTAAAACTATAATGAGGTATTTCTAGGAATATTTTAAGATATAATAAATGGAGGAGGGATCTCTTTTCAAATCTGTGAAGAGCATATCACAAAAAAGTAGGGATTAATAAAGGTGTCACAGCTAAAGAA
>SJYC01105912.1:0-32689 GCA_006408675.1 Madoqua kirkii | reverse complement strand
GCTAATGCTATAATAAACTGTATATGCAAACAGGGTTAAAACTATAATGAGGTATTTCTAGGAATATTTTAAGATATAATCAGTGGAGGAGGGATCTCTTTTCAAATCTGTGAAGAGCATATCACAAAAAAGTAGGGATTAATAAAGGTGTCACAGCTAAAGAAATATTTCAGATTCTTTAGGAAAAAATTGCTATGTTCAGGTGCCATTAAATTTTAAGGAGACACAACAATTTCATTCAACCAATGAGTAAAATCCATTTAGAACTCAATGGTCAGAACCTAACTTACTCTGTAAAACAATAGGAGGTACCATCATAACTTAATTTAAAAAGTATTTTTATGATTTTGCTAGAGCCCATTATTGATAATTAAACTTGAATTACTTAATTTTTTTAGAACAGCAGCTAGCATGTAAATAGGTAATACATTTTTTTTTTCTGTTTCCAGTTTTGAGGGTGACCTTTAACTAACACTGAATACATTATGTTTTAATTAAACTCAACTAACCACTTGAAGAATTCTTCTCACAGTGAGAATTTCAGATATGCAAACAAATTCTTGGAACATCTGTCACTGAAATAACCACAAGTTTAGTCCAAATGTTAAGACATTTGAAGCTAATGTTTTTGAAAAAAATTCTTTACCTCATCAAATGATTGTTCTAGGTTGAGTTGTGTTTAATGTTTAAAGTATTCAAGATAGTTTAATAAAGAATTAGAACATGTCCATTTAAGGGCACTTAAAAATTCACTGAGCAGGAAGTTATTAGCACAGTATTCAGTAGCCTTTCCTCAGACCATCTGATCAATAAATACAATAACTGAAGAACAGTTTCATATTGTGACCTATGAGTTTTGAGACAGTATGAGCATATTTAGGATTCTAGTGATTGGGTTAAGCAACATTCCTAGAAAGACATTAGAACATATTTTTTTCTTGAGATTCTTGAAGATTATATGTTATAAGGCACCTTTAAAATTCCTTTAAGCTACATCCTTGTACCTTTCTACTAAGGACGAAAGAATAAGCTAATCTGTGGACAGAGTGAGGGAGAGATGGAAAAGTAGAGGAAGAGGGTAACGGACATACAGTTGTCCTTCAGTGTCCCCCAGTGGGGGATTGGTTCTAAAATATACCCCGCCATGGATACTAAAATCCCTAGGCGCTCAAGTCCCGATTATAAAATGGTGTGGTATTTGCATCTACGTTACTTCCATGCCCTAGCTACTGTAATAGTGCTGCAATAAACATTGGGATACATATGTTGTTTTGAACTATGGTTTTCTCAGCCTCCCATATGAAAATAAAGAGAAATGAAATGAAAGTTGCTCAGTTGTGTCCGACTCTTTGAGACCGCATGGACTGTAGCCAGCCAGGCTCCTCTGTCCATGGAATTCTCCAGGCAAGATTACTGGGAGTGGATTGTCATTCCCTCCTCCAAGGCATCTTCCTGACCCAGTAATCCAAACCATGTCTCTTATGTCTCCTGCATTGGCAGACCAGTTCTTTAACACTGGCGCCATAAACAGAGATGGGTTAATTATAAGTAAATAAAGTAATTCAGATCCACGTCAAAAGGAATTTTCCTCAATGGGCTAATCATTAGAGTATATTGCAATTTTCAACTTCTTCTAAATTATAATATTAGGTCACAGAGTGGTCAGACCAGTTCTTTAACACTGGCGCCATAAACAGAGATGGGTTAATTATAAGTAAATAAAGTAATTCAGATCCACGTCAAAAGGAATTTTCCTCAATGGGCTAATCATTAGAGTATATTGCAATTTTCAACTTCTTCTAAATTATAATATTAGGTCACAGAGTGGTTTTAGAACACAAATGTTATCAAGCAATGAACTGTACTGAAATAATGCTCTTTTTCCTTTCACAAACTGATAATAAAGTCAGTCTTTTGCTTTTAACCTGTATATATGCTTCATCAGGAAGTTGTGCTTTCTAAATTGGTTTTCCGCCCTCAAATCATTTGATTATCAATACTTGCAGCTACTACAGTTTAATAAGTGTAGTATGGTCTGCAGGAGAGGCCATTCAGTGCGAGAGGTCAAGGTCATAAAGAAGCTGATGAGATGATTTCTTAAGAAATGATGGCAGCATCAGACTAAGCAGTAACAGGAAGACCACCCAGAGAGGCTGCCTTTCAGCCAAGGCTCCCCCAGCCACACCCACGTGAGAAAGAAATGCTGACAGCTAGTTAAGAGGCACAGCCCTAACAAATAAAAAGGCTGTCATCAGCTTTGCAGATGGGCTCAGAAAAATGTCTTAGCCTATAAAAGATTGATCTCTCCTCAGATAGCCCTAGCTTTCTACACCTTTATTCCGAGTCATTAGTAAATGAAGAGCAGTGGAGCCTGAAAAACTATTTTCTAATGTGAATATCTTGTGTCCAGACAGTTCTTTCACAAACATTTTATTTGACCCTCTTAACAAACTGTGAGAGAGGCAATGGAGTTACAATTATCATGTTTTGTTGACTAGCAAGATAGAGACCTGTATTGTCTTGCTCACCTGATTAATGCCACTGTATTATTACTTAATAGAACATGTTTATAGCAATTATGCTAGGCATTGTGGGTTAAGCACTTTAAGGGAATTGTCTCATTCACCTTCACAGAACCACTTTAGAGTAGATAATGTTTCAGCATTCAGAAAACAAAGATCGTGGCATCCAGTCCCATCACTTTATGGCAAATAGATGGGGAAACAATGGAAAAAGTGACAGACTATTTTTTGGGGGGGGCTCCAAAATCACTGCAGATGGTGACTTCAGCCATGATTTTATTTTATTTTTTAATTTAAAAAATTTTTATTTTTTTTTACTTTACAATATTGTATTGGTTCTGCCACACATCAACATGAATCTGCCATGGGTGTACACATGTTCCCCATCCTGAAACCCCCTCCCAGCTCCCTCTCCGTACCGTCCCTCCGAGTCATCCCAGTGCACCAGCCCCAAGAATCCTGTATTGAACCTGGACTGGCGATTCGTTTCTTATATGATATTATACATGTTTCAATGCCATTCCTCCAAATTGTCCCACCCTCTCCCTCTCCCATAGAGTTCAAAAGACTATTCTATACATCTGTGTCTCTTTTGCTATCTCATATACAGGGTTATTGTAGTTTCATATATGATATTATACAGGTTTCAATGCCATTCTCCCAAATCATCCCACCCTCTCCCTCTCCCACAGAGTCCAAAAGTCTGTTCTATACATCTGTGTCTCTTTTGCTGTCTTGCATACAGGGTTATCATTACCAACTTTCTAAATTCCATATATATGCATTAGTACACTGTATTGGTGTTTTTCTTTCTGGCTTACTTCACTTTGTGTAATAGGCTCCGGTTTCATCCACCTCATTAGAATTGATTCAAATGTATTCTTTTTAATGGTTGAGTATATTGTGTATATGTACCACCGCTTTCTTATGCATTCATCTGCTGATGGACATGTAGGTTGCTTCCATGTCCTGGCTATTATAAAGAGTGCTGCTAAACAGACATTTCTCCAAAGAAGACATACAGATGGCTAACAAACACATGAAAAGATGCTCAACATCACTCATTATCAGAGAAATGCAAATCAAAACCACAGTGAGGTACCGTTTCACACCAGTCAAAATGGCTGTGATCCAAAAGTCTACAAGCAATAAATGCTGGAGAAGGTGTGGAGAAAAGGGAACCCTCTTACACTGTTGGTGGCAATGCAAACTAGTACAGCTGCTATGGAGAACAGTGTGGAGATTCCTTAAAAAACCAGAAATAGAACTGCCTTATGACCCAGCAATCCCACTGCTGGGCATACACACCGAGGAAATCAAAATTGAAAGAGACACGTGTACCCTAATGTTCATTGCAGCCATGATTTTAAAAGATGCTTGCTCCTTGGAAGAAAAGCTATGACCAATCTAGATAGCACCTTAAAAAGCAGAGACATTTCTTTGCCAACAAAGTCCATCTAGTCAAAGCTATGGTTTTTCCAGTAGTCATGTATGGATGTGAGAGTTGGACTATAAAGAAAGCTGAGCACTGAAGAATTGATGCTTTTGAACTGTGGTGTTGGAGAAGACTCTTGAGAGTCCCATGGACTTCAAGGAGCTCCAACCAGGCCATCCTGAAGGAAAGCAGTCCTGAATATTCGTTGGAAGTACTGATGCTGAAGCTGAAATTCCAACACTTTGGCCACCTGATGTGAAGAACTGACTCATTGGAAAAGACCCTGATGCTGGGAAAGACTGAAGGCAGGAGAAGAAGGGGACAACAGAGAATGAGATGGTTGGATGGCATCATTGACTTGATGGACATGAGTTTGAGCATGCTCTGGGAGTTGGCGATGGACAGGGAAGCCTGGTGTGCTGCAGTCCATGGGGTCACAAAGAGTCAGACGCTACTGAGTGATGGAACTGAACTGAATTGAACTTAATGTTTCTTAATTTAGTTGTAAGAGAACCTGGGTCCAGGGGCGTTACTTTTGCAAAAAATTCAGAAACTAAACCTGGAGTCTAAAATACATGCTCTTCATGTAGTCCTGACTTGAATGTCCATTGCTTGAATTATTTTACTTAAAAAAATTGCAGGGGGGGGAGGGCGGGTACTGCCAATCTAACTAGTTTTTGACTGTTGTCCTATGAGCTTAATTATTTCAACACTTATTTTATGGCTATATACTAGGCACTATTATAAATTTTGAGAAAATATTAGCTTAAAAATGTCATGTTTTTTCTATTAACATGGTTATACTTGCTTTTCTTCAATTTTTTGTAATTAGTTATGCAAGGATGATGTCTTCGTTTTCACATGTGGTCTCCCATATGGAAGAGTAGAACAGTAGTAGGAATATTGGGACTTAAACAGCACTGAAAGGATGTTTGCAGTTAAGAGACCTTCATTAAATATGCAAAAGGTAACAGGAGAAGGGACTTGTCTGTTAGTAAAATGATTGCTATTTGGAAGAGCACTTGTCTCCTGTTCACCACAGTTCACTGTAGAAGACACCTCCTCTGGAGTAACTCTTGACCTCTCTCTGCCTCTTCACTTACCCTTTTCTGAGTTTAATAGGAGGAACTGAAATGCCTGGCTCAATATCTTCTGTGTTTGGTTTGGGGTCAGGTGAAGATGATGGTAAAAAAAAACCCGCCTGCCAATGCAGGAGACATATGAGATGTGGGTTTGATCTGTGGATCAGGAAGGTCCCCTGGAGGAGGGCATGGCAACCCACTCCTGTATTCTACCTGGAGAATCACGTGGACAGAGGAGCCTGGCAGGTACACAGTCCATGGGGTTGTAGGAGTCAGACACGACTGAAATGATTTAGAAGGCATACATGCAAATAAAGAAACACACACAACTCTGTATGTAAAACTAATAAAATTTGAATAAGATCAGTGGGTTGCTTTGATGTTAGTTTCCTAGTTGTGATAATGTTCTATAGTTATACAAAATGTTATCACTGGAGAGACTAGCTGAAGGGTACACAAGATCTCTTTCAATTGTTTCTTACAACAGCATGTGAATCTACAAATACTTCAAGAAGGACGTTAATTAAAATAAAAAGACCCAAATGCAACTTTCAACAAATAAGTATTGAGAGACTGCACTGCTAAAGAATGTTAAAGAACATTCTTCTGAAAATAAAATTAACTATGTAGACACTTGGACCTGTCTAAGCATGAGAATTAATTGTGACAGAAATTATAAATTTGTGGGTAAATATAACATTTTTTCTCATCTTTAATTTTTTATTAAAATGATATTTGAATGTTTAAAGCAAAATGGATACAATATACTGTGGAATTAAGAGTATATGCAGGAGTAAAATGTATGCCAACAATAGGATAAAGACCAGGCAAACGAACTGAAAGTACGGTATTGGGAGATTTTTCTCTGCATGAAGCTAAAATTAGACTCTGATAAGTTAAGTATATATATTTTCAATTTGCAACCACAAAAGCAACCAAATAAATAAAAAGATAAGGCTAATAAACCAATGGGTCTTTCTTGGGTGACTGAACAACAATCTTTGAGTGTTTAAAAAATTTATATATATATATATTTTTTTTTACATCAACTCTGCTTTAATAATTAATTTATTTATTTAATACTTTATTCCATTTTACAACACTGTATTGGTTTTGCCATACATTGACATGAATCAGCCACAGGTGTACACGATCTCCCAATGCTGAAGCCCCCTCCCACCTCCCACCCCACACTATCTCCCCGGATCATCCCGTACACCAGCCCCAAGCAACCTGTATCCTGTATTGAACATAGACTGGCGCTTCATTTCTTATATGATAGTATACATGTTTCAGTGCCATTCTCCCAAATCTTCCCACCTTCTCCCTCTCCCTCAGAAGCCAAAAGTCCGTTCTATACCTCTATGTCTCTTATGTTGTCTCACTTACAGGGTCATCATTACTATCTTTCTAAATTCCATATATATGTGTCAGTATACTGTATTGGTGTTTTTCTTTCTGGCTAACTTCACTCTGTATAATTGGCTCCAGTTTCATCCATCTCATTAGAACTGAGTCAAATTTATTCTTTTTAAGGGCTGAGTAATACTCCATTGTGTATATGTACCATGGCTTTCTTATCCATTCATCTGCTGATGGACATCTAGGTTGTTTCCATGTCCTGGCAATTATAAACAATGCTTCAATGAACATTGGGGTACATGTGTCTCTTTCAATTCTGGTTTCCTTGGTGTGTATGCCCAGCAGTGGGATTGCTGGGTCATAAGGCAGTTCTATTTGCAATTCTTTAAGGAATCTCCACACTGTTTTCCATAATGGCTGTACTAGTTTGCATTCCCACCAACAGTGTAAGAGGGTTCCCTTTTCTCCACATCCTCTCCAGCATTTATTCCTTGTAGACTTTTGCATAGCAGCCATTCTGACTGGCGTGAAATGATACCTCATTGTGGTCTTGATTTGCATTTCTCTGATAATGAGTGAAGTTGAGCATCTTTTCATGTGTTTGTTAGCCATCTGTATGTCTTCTTTGGAGAAATGTCTGTTTAGTTCTTTGGCCCAGTTTTGATTAGGCTATTTTTCTGGAGTTGAGCTGCATAAGTTGCTTATATATTTTTGAGGTTAGTTGTTTGTCAGTTGCTTCATTTGCTATTGTTTTATTCCTTTCTTTTAATTTTGCTTCAGTTCAGTTCAGTTCAGTTGCTCAATCATGTTCAACTCTTTGCGACCCCATGAATCGCAGCACGCCAGGCCTCCCTGTCCATTACCATCTCCCGGAGTTCAATCAAACTTACGTTCATCGAGTCAGTGATGCCATCCAGCCATATCATCCTCTGCCGCCCCCTTCTCCTCCTGCCCCCAATCCCTCCCAACATCAGAGTTTTTTCCAATGAGTCAACTCTTCACATGAGGTGGCCAAAGTACTGGAGTTTCAGCTTTAGTATCATTCCTTCCAAAGAACACCCAAGATTGATCTCCTTTAGAATGGACTGGGTGGATCTCTTTGCAGTCCAAGGGACTCTCAAGAGTCTTCTCCAACACCACAGTTCAAAAGCATCAATTCTTCAGCACTCAACTTTCTTCATTGTCCAACTCTCATATCCATGCATGACTACTGGAAAAACCATAGCTTTGACTAGACAGACATTTGTTGGCAAAGTAATGTCTCTGCTTTTGAATATGCTATCTAGGTTGGTCATAACTTTTCTTCCAAGGTGTAAGTGTCTCTTAATTTCATGGCTACAATCACCACCTGCAGTGATTTGGAGCCCCCCAAAATAAAGTCTGACACTGTTTCCACTGTTTCCTCATCTATTTCCCATGAAGTGATGGGACCGGATGCCATAATCTTCATTTTCTGAATGTTGAGCTTTAAGCCAACTTTTTCACTCTCCTCTTTCACTTTCATCAAGAGGCTTTTTAGTTCCTCTTCACTTTCTGCCATAAGGGTGGTGTCATCTGCATTTCTGAGGTTACTGGTATTTCTCCCAGCAATCTTGATTCCACCTTGTGCTTCTTCCAGCCCAGCATTTCTCATGATGTACTCTTCATATAAGTTAAATTAGCAGGGTGACAATATACAGCCTTGATGTACTCCTTTTCCTGTTTAGAACCAGTCTGTTTTTTTCATGTCCAGTTCTAACTGTTGCTTCCTGATCTGCATATAGATTTCTCAAGACACAAGTCAGATGCTTAGCTTTCTATTAATATATGAAAGGGGGAAAAGATTACCTTTTCAGTGCAGAACATCTGCAATCTGTGATTATGTAACTATGTTTATGTACATTTTATTACATATTTTCTCTCTCGACTTAATGGACATGAGTTAGAGCAAACTCCAGGAGATAGTGAAGGACAGGGAAGCCTGGTGTACTGCAGTCCATGGGGTTGCAAAAAGTTGGACATTACTGAGCAACTGAATAACCACAACAAATATATATATATATATGTATATTCATATGTGTATACACAGATATACATATATATATATTTGAGGCAAATATATACAAAGTATATAAAGCACACTTTATTATTTGTTTAACATCTGTAATTTAGGTAATGTTAGTAACAGAATTATTAAAAATACTTGTGTTTAATTTTTTTCTTTTTCAGTTACAGATTTTTCTGGAAAATATAGCTGGTTAGTCATGCCACCAGGGATTTCAGCCAAGTGGTAATCTCCTAAATTCCAGCCTCTCCCTATTAAGAGCTGATCGAAGTGCTGTAAGATCAACAGAGCAAAACCAAGTTCAAGTAATGCTAACAAGTCATTCTTCACTAAATTTTCTTTCAAATAGATGAGTTTACATGCTGCTTAACAAATACTCCATACTGAAGGTCTTCATTGTCGCTCAAATGAAATTGTCAATGTGTGTATTACTCAGGAGTTAAAATTTTTATTTTTAACAACTCAAGGCAGAACACTCTGGATATACTTTATGTAAGCTGATAGTTGCTACACAGCTTAAAAATATTATATTTCATTACTAATATATGCTAGAAAATAAATTTAACATTCTTCTTATGATGACATAACCTGTCATATCCTTATGGACATGTTTATATAGATTAAATAAATAATTTATTAAAAATAATAATTTAGGATAGCATTCTAATGCACATTTTTCTTTCTCTTTCAGTTTTGATAGTAGTGGTGAAAGGGGAGCTTTGAAATTCTGCCTGGAATCTGCTTTTGTCTTAGCCTGATCACAACATTGTTATATATTAGGTGTGTTTATTTTCTGTCTCTCTGGCAATGAAGTAGTTCAGCAGTGCTTGGCCTCTGGGCAAAAAAAAGACTATTGAGTTAGCCTTGTCTATAAATTGGTACCACTGGGATGGACAACTACTTGTATTATTGTATTATTTTTCGCAAGATGCCATATTCTGAAATGCTTCCCATTCATCACCCTAATAGCTCAGCAAGCATCTTCAGTAGCCTCTGTTGTCTGGGTCACTTAGCTCTGGGTTAGAATGCTGATCACGAGGCCAGGGCTGTGGTTTTAATTCCTGTTAGGGCCTCAGGTAGAAAAAGTCTCTGTACACAGCTACCTCGAGCTTCTCACTTTGACGTCTTATAGCTGCACATTAAGGGTTATAAAAGTGATGTGTCACAGGAGGGCAGATGATACTGTGATTTATCATTATTATTAGGAAAAAATTTCAAGGTAAATATTCCCTTGACTAGATTTTTACTTTGTTCTTATACAGGGAAGCCTATGTATTCAATTGAAACTACATACACTTCACTTAAGTGCATTTTTCTGTGTGGTCAACTACAAAGTCAATATTTTCTTTTGAGTTTGGAATATTAAAAGATAAAGCAGATTGATGGTTGAACTTTGGAATCGTGTTAAAGCCCGCTACATGTCGTGCACAAAACACCCGTAAATGAAGAAGCCAAGAGGCTCAGAAGTTCCTTTAGACTAATTTGAAACTGTTATTTTTCCGACCTTTTGTAATGATATTTGCCTATTTTTTATTTTTTACCAAGGTGCATTTGTTACCTATTTTTGGTTCATCCAGGTGACCGAGACCTGGTGCATCCATAACCTCCCATCCTTCCAGTGACTGCACTTTTGCTGCAATGATTCAAGATTTTAGAACACTGCCCTTGCCAGCACTACATTTTGACTTCATTAACAAGGGAAATAGACCAAGCTCTTGACTTCTTCCTCCATCTGTTTAGTCAGAAACATCTACTGGCCCCCTGCTTTCCTCTGGAGGCCTCTTAGTCCTTTCTCTCACCTGATTGCTCTGGATGGGACCTCCAGTCTTTGTGTAACAGCAGTGATGCCAGTGAGCATGTCTGTCTTGTTACTAACACAAGAGGAAAGGTTTTCAGACTTTTATCACTGAGTGTGATGTCAGCTGTGGGCTTGGAATATACGGCCTTTATTATATTGAGACGATTGAAGTTAGGGGTGTCCTCTCTCATCGTCTTGATAGCATCATGCCACAGAATTTGTTTTTTATTATTTGCTGAGGTCTACTGACATTTTTATCCATGCATAAAAAATCATTTTTTCTTTCTTTTTGTTAAAAATATTAAGGTGAAATCTTTTTTTTTTTTTTAAGTTTTACTTTCCTGTGCTCTCAGTTGTGTCTGACTCTTTGCAACCCCATGGACTGTAGCCTGCTAGGACCCTCTATCCATGGTATTTTCTAGGCAGGAATACTGGAGTGGGTTGCCGTTTCCTTCTCTAAGTGATCTTTCTGACCCTGCAATCAAGCCCACGACTCTGGGGTCTGCAATGCCAGGTGGATTTTTTACCACTCTGCCACCTAGGGACCCTCTTTACTTTCCTGCTACACTAATATATCCCAATTTATTTTAAACATACAAATTTCAAGTATATTTGTGTTATATGCAGATAAAAATTTTAAAGAATTGCTGTTGGTTTTGACAGTTTTCCTCAGGACATCTCAAACACTTAAAATCAGATCATAAAGATAATTTAAAATGCCATTATAAGAAGACAATGGAGTGGTGGATGCAGGGTTTTCACTTTATCAAACACCTTGTTGTGAACAAAAGCACATCAGAAGGTTACTGCGCAGCGTGGAGGGACTGACGGAGATGGAGCTCATCACAGCCAATGGGAGCTGTGTTTCTGCGTCCCCGTGTGCTTGGCTGAGTGCGTCTCAGGCTGTCTGGTCCAATAAAGAGAGAAAACCCATCCATGCCACCTGCTGCCCTCCTCCTCTCCCAGGCCATCCTGACCCACCCACAACTTTACTCAGCCACTGAACGTGGCTGTACAACTGACAAGGGCCCAGCTTTGGAAAGGTGACTAAAGCTGGAGATTTTTCTTAAAAAGAAGTGTTATTAATGCACTCAGAGAAAATAAATGCCGGGATCCTGTGGGAGTGTGGTATAGTTTTTACTGCCAGGAATTGGGAATAATCACCTTACTCATCTGTGTCAATAAATATATGAGTCAACTGGGAAGCTTTTCTTTATCAAACGGTCGTGCAAACTGCTTCAGGACTCTCCCCATCTCCTCCCAGTTTCTATTTTTGACAATTGTTAACTCCAGTTTGTTTGGGATTTCTGCTTCATCCTTCCCTTTTAAAGCTGGTCAAAATGGAATGCACATGCTTTTAATAAGGTGATGAGGAGTGTGTAGTTGCCTGGGAGGCCCAGGAACTGGAGGTTGTTTCTTACGGTAGGAGCTTGCTTAGCGTGATGGAAATATGGGGAGGAAGAAGGCACCTATGCAGCCAGAGCTGACTGAGCAGCAGTCTTCTCTACGTGGATTAAGGCGGACCTGAAGCCACTGGAGTGAAGCGAGAGTCGCTCAGTGGTGTCTGACCCTTTGCGACCCCGTGGACTATACAGTCCCTGGAATTCTGCAGGCAAGAATACTGGAGTGGGCAGCCTTTCCCTTCTCCAGGGATCTTCCCAACCCAGGGATGCAACCCAGGTCTCCCACATTGCAGGTGGATTCTTTACCAGCTGAGCCACCAGGGAAGCCCCAAGAATACTGGAGTGGGTGGCCTTTCCCTTCAGCAGCTCTACCTGACCCAGGAATCAAACCAGGGTCTCCTGCATTGCAGGCAGATTCTTCCAACTAAATTTCCCACTTCACTATTGTTGATCAGCATTCTATGAAGAGTGTGTGCTTTTGCTGAGTTAAAAGGCATATGTGGTCAGAAATACATGCTTGACAAGAAGATTCTGAATACTCAAAACAACTGTGTAGGCAAAAGAAATTTTCAAAAAAATGTAGATTAATGGCAAATAATGCTCTGATTCTACCAGACTGAGAAAATATAACAAAGTTAAGATGACAAAGGGGGCTTCCCAGGTGGTTCAGTGGTAAATAATCCACCTGCCAGTGCAGGACATATGGGTTCAATTCTTGATCCAGTAAGAGCCTACAGGCTGCAGAGTAACTGAGCTTATGCACCACAGCCACTGACCTGTGCTCCAGACCCTGGAACCAGAGCCACTGACCTGTGCTCCAGACCCTGGGAACCAGGGCCACTGACCTGTGCTCCAGACCCTGGAACCAGAGCCACTGACCTGTGCTCCAGACCCTGGGAACCAGGGCCACTGACCTGTGCTCCAGACCCTGGGAACCAGAGCCACTGACCAGTGCTCCAGACCCTGGAACCACGGCCACTGACCCGTGCTCCAGACCCTGGAACCATGGCCACTGAGCCTGAGCACTGCAATTACTGAAGCCCACAGGCCATAGAGCCCATGGTGCTCACAAGAGAAGGCCGCACAGCGAGGAGCCTGCTGCCAGAATCGGAGCATGGGCCGCATAAACAGAGGAAAGCGCGCGCAGCAGTGAAGACCCAGCATCGCCGGGAATATAGAAAGCGACACACACAGAAACCAGGCCTGCAGTGCAGCAGGAAGATGACCACAACAGAACCAGCAGTCAGTAGAAACAGACCGTAAAAGGAACAGGAAGTGCAGTTAGTGGGTAAAGACAGTAAAGAAGATATTTTGAATATAGGCTGCATGTCAAGAA
Source organism: Madoqua kirkii (assembly GCA_006408675.1). Classification (NCBI taxonomy): domain Eukaryota; kingdom Metazoa; phylum Chordata; class Mammalia; order Artiodactyla; family Bovidae; genus Madoqua; species Madoqua kirkii. The sequence continues at coordinate 19,707 of SJYC01105912.1, read as the reverse complement.
CAGATATGCATGCCCAAAATACTCAAATCAAAATTCTAGAGACTAAATGTATCATATAAAATGTATGTTGAGTGGGATTAAAAGCATGTTAGACATTCAAGACCAAGAAGACAAATGAACTTAGGATGTAGGAAAAAGAAGTATCAGAAAAAACCTAAAGTGAGGAAAAAATGTACAGAGACTCAGTAAGATAGGAAGCATCAGGAGGCCAAATATATACTGGAAGTGAATATACTGAATATATACTGAATAAATTGGAACTCTATAAAAAGGAGGATACAGAAAAATGTGTTAAGAAATTTGGCCAATTATTTCATGAGTTAATAAAAGCTGTAAATTCAGTTCACAAACGAAGATCATGGCATCTGGTCCCATCACTCCATGGGAAATAGATGAGGAAACAGTGGAAACAGTGTCAGACTTTATTTTTGGGGGCTCCAAAATCACTGCAGATGGTGACTGCAGCCATGAAATTAAAAGATGCTTACTCCTTGGAAGAAAACTTATGACCAACCTAGATAGCATATTCAAAAGCAGAGACATTACTTTGCCGACTAAGGCCCATCTAGTCAAGGCTATGGTTTTTCCTGTGGTCATGTATGGATGTGAGAGTTGGACTCAACATACATTTTATATGATACATTTAGTCTCTAGAATTTTGATTTGAGTATTTTGGGCATGCATATTTGTTCTTGACATGCAGCCTACATTCTTCAGGCTGAGCACTGAAGAACTGATGCTTTTGAACTGTGGTGTTGGAGAAGACTCTTGAGAGTCCCTTGGACTGCAAGGAGATCCAACCAGTCCATTCTGAAGGAGATCAACCCTGGGATCTCTTTGGAAGTACTGATGCTAAAGCTGAAACTCCAGTACTTTGGCCACCTCATGTGAAGAGCTGACTCATTGGAAAAGACTCTGATGGTGGGAGGGATTGAGGGCAGGAGGAAAAGGGGACGACAAAGGATGAGATGGCTGGATGGCATCACTGACTCGATGAATGCGAGTCTGAGTCAACTCCAGGAGTTGGTGATGCACAGGGAGGCCTGGCGTGCTGTGATTCATGGGGTCGCAAAGAGTCAGACAGGACTGAGCGACTCAACTGAACTGAACTGAACTGAGTCCCTCAGTCACGTCTGGTCATGGACTGAAGGACTGAACTGAACTAAACTGCAGCAGGCCAGGCCTCCCTGTCCATCACCAACTCCTGGAGTTCACCCAAACTCACATGCATTGAGCCATTTATGCCATCCAACCATCTCATTCTCTGTCATCCCCTTCTCCTCCTGCCTTCAGTCTTTCCCAGCATCAGGGTCTTTTCAAATGAGTCAGCTCTTCAAATCATGTGGCCAAAGTATTGGAGTTTCAGCTTCAGCATCAGTCCTTCCAATTAATATGCAGGACTGATTTCTTCTAGGATTGACTGGTTGGATCTCCTTGCAGTCCAAGGGACTCTCAAGAGTCTCTGGCACCACACTTCAACAGCATCAATTCTTCAGCGCTCAGCTTTGTTTACAGTCCAACTCTCACATCCATACATGACTACTGCAAAAACCATAGCTTTGACTAGACGGACCTTTGTGGACAAAGTAATGTCTCTGCTTTTTAATATACTGTCTAGGCTGGTCATAACTTTTCTTTCATGGAGCAGGTGTCTTTTAATTTCATGGCTGCAGTCACCATCTGCAGTGATTTTTGGAGCCTCCCCAAAATAAAGTCTGTCACTGTTTCCATTGTTTCCCCATATATTTGCCATGAAGTGATGAGAGATGCTGTGAACTTAGTTTTCTGAATATTGAGTTTAAAGCCAACTTTCTCACTCTGCTCTTTCACTTTTCTTGGAACTTCTCTGGTAGTCCAGTGGTTAAGACTCTGAGCTTCCCCTGCAGGGCGCACAAGTTCAGTCTCTGGACAGGGAACTAAGATCCTGTATGCTGCATGGCATGGGGGAAAAAAAAAAAAGCTATAAATACACAGATGCAAAAAGCTCAGTGAACCATAAGCAGCTAAAATAAGAAAAAATAGAACTGGTCAAAATAAAATTGTTTAAGTCTATAGAAAATTATTTTAAAGATATCCAAAAAGACCTACATAGTTAAGCAAAAGGAAATGTACTACAGGTGACTTCTCATCAAAAATCCTAGTTATAAAACCAAGGATGACCACATTTATAGTAAAATAAGGAGAAAAGAAGAATTCTATACCTAGTCAATTTTTAAAAATAAGGGTGATATTAAATGTTTGATGTACAGTCAATTAACAAACTCATCACCAGTAACCAATGAAATATTTAGAAAGTCATTCAATCAAAAGGCAGTTAGACCAGATGGAAATGTGGGTCTATACAAAGGGTTTAAGAGCACTAGGATCTATAAATGTCAGTACTAAGACGTATCTTCCTATTTGAAGTTCATTTAAAAGATAATGGAGGGGCTTCAAATTAATAATATCAGCTTCCACATTAAGAAATAGAAAGTGGATAACAAAACAAACTCAAAATGAACATAAGAAAATGAAACAGAACAGAAATCAATAAAATCAAAAGCAAAAATAATAGAAAAATCAGTCAAACCAAAACCTACCTTTGTAAAAATAACAATGAAATAACAATGAAGACTTTTATCAAAACTGATAAAAAAAAGAAAAAAGGAGACACAAATGGCTAATATCAGAAGTCCTGTAGAGGATAATGAGAAGAGATCCCAGAGACTTGACAAGAATCCCCACGATACTAGAAACACCTCTCAGCACATGAATTCAGTAGCTTACATAAAAGGGATCCTTGACAAATACACATAAGCAAAGTCCCTCAGGAAGATTCAATCCTATCAAACATAAAAGAAGAAATAGCAATTCAGCACAGTCTGCACCAGAGATAGAATAGGAATGAACATTTTTCAACTCATTTCATGACACCAGCTTTGCCCTGATCTTAAAAATAGACCAAAAGAGTACAAAAAACAAAAAACTGTAGAATATTATCCTGTAAGGGCTTAGACAAAAAAACCCTCAGCATAAATGATAGCAAATCAAATCCAGTTTTATGTGTATAGATAGATCGATAAATTTATATTGGTATAAATTTAGGTGGATGGATGGATACACAAGTTCATACACAAATACATAGACAACTAGAAATCTAAAGAATAGCATGTTTCCTTTGTGGCTCAGCTGGTAAAGAATGCACCTGCAATGTGGAAGACCTGAGTTCAAACGCTGGGTTGGGAAGATCCCCTGGAGAAGGGAAAGGCTACCCACTCCAGTATTGTGGCCTACCCATTCCAGAAGCAACAGTTAGAATCTGACTGGAAAAATGAACTGGTTCCAAATTAGGAAAGCAGTATGTCAAGGCTGCATATTGCCACCCTGCTTATTTAACTCATATGCAGAGTACATCATGAGAAATGCTGGGGTGGATGAAGCACAAGCTGGAATCAAGATTGCCGGGAGAAATATCAATAACCTCAGATATGCAGATGACACCACTCTTATGGCAGAAAGTGAAGAGGAGCTAAAAAGCATCTTGATGAAAGTGAAAGAGGAGAGTGAAAAAGCTGGATTAAAACTCAACATTCAGAAAAGAAAGATCATGGCATCCGGTCCCATCACTTCATGGGAAATAGATGGGGAAACAGTGGAAAGAGTGACGCTTTATTTTCTTGTGCTCCAAAATCACTGCAAATTACTTTGCCAACAAAGGTCTGTCTAGTCAAAATTTTGGTTTTTCCAGTAGTCATGTATGGATATAAGAGTTGGACCATAAAGAAAGCTGACTGCTGAAGAATTATACTTTTAAACTGTGGTGTTGGAGAAGACTCCTGAGAGTCCCTTGGACTACAAGGAGGTCAAACCAGTCAGTTCTAAAGGAAATCAGTCCTGAATATTCATTGTAAGGACTGAGGCTGAAGCTCCAATACTATGGCCACCTATGCAAAGAACTGAGTCATTGGAAAAGGCCCTGATGCTGGGTAAGGTTGAAGGTAGGAGGAGAAGGGGATGACAGAGGATGACATGGTTGGATGGCATCACCGTCTCGATAGGCATGAGTTTAAGCAAGCTCCAGGATTTGGTGATGGACAGGGAGGCCTGACATGGAGTCCATGGAGTCACAAAGAGTTGGACATGACTGAGCAACTGAACTGAAAGAATAACATGCCACTAACAAGTCAGGTTTCTTTCCAAAATGCTAACGTTTTCAATATTCAAAAATCAATTATAGTCCATTATATCACCAGTCTAAGGAATAAAACCCCCCATGGTTGAATCAATACAGAGAAGACACTGGGCAAATTATACCCATTCTTAAAACTCCTCCATGGCTTCTTGATTGTGCTTAGACTGAATAATGAGTTTTCCATGTCCCACAACTCTGTCGGGACTGGCCTCTGTGATCTCTCTGGTGCTACGTGCCACAGTTCAGTTACAGGCCCTGCTCACAGTCTCTGGGGACACGCTGTGTGTGTGTGTGTGTGTGTGTGTGTGTGTGTGTGCTCAGTCCCTTCAGTTGTGTCTGACTCTTTGTGACCCCGTGGACTGTAGCCCTCCTTGCCGCTCTGTCCCTGGGATTTTTCCCAGCAAGAATACTAGAATGGCTTGCCGTTCCCTCCTCCAGGGGATCTTCTGGACCCAGGGGTCAAATGAGTGTTTCTTACGTCTCCTGCATTGTCAGGCGAGTTCCTTACCACCAGCATCACCTGGGAAGCTCTTCTCAATAAAACTGTCATGGCTTTGAAAGGCTTTCCCTGCATGTGCAGGTAGACTCTAGATTTAAATCTCTGCAGAGTTTAATCAGGAAGACTTTCTATGGAAGGTTACTGTAAGTGAGTTCTCATTCTGTTACAACTCTTTATCCCAAATTAATTTTAGAATTGTATCCATATGATAATTTAAAGCTCATGTGCACAGTTGTGCATGCTTGTCTCTTTAGTTCATTCATCCACCTCATTCTAGACATTAGTATTGATATATTTATTGACTGAGCCAATGACACACTTCATAATGAGTTCAGCATTAAAAGTGTTTCACTAATGGGAATGTCCTCACTTCTTATCAAGCAGGGTAAACACTCTGGGAAAGTACATGCTAAAAATAAATATAATTGAATCTGTTTATTTTGCACTTAAAGAGACCTTTTATTTTAACTTCAATGCCATTTTAAATATATTTATTCATTTTTTTGTTTATTTATGAAATGAACATTTATTAAGTTCTTAACGTGTGCCAAGTGTGAGGGACCGACAGTGAATAAACAGACAGAATCTCTCAAATGTATGCAGCAAACAGGCTTGTGGTTCTTGTTTGTTTGAAGAAAGAACACAGTGAATGAAACGAACAGTTGTATGTATTCTTTCTTCCTGGATAATGTTAGTTAATATAAAAAAAAGTGCTATGCATGCATAGCTAAAATATTTAAACCATTTAGAAAGGAGTGAGATGAAAAGCAAAAAAAATAACCCTACCCCAGTTCCCAGTTTATTCCCCTAAAGATGATCACTGTTTTAATTTTCTTATAACTTTTCCTGGAAAGAAAGAAAGAAAAAAAACATATTTTCTTGCTCACTTAGGGAAGGGAGATGATAATTATTTACTTCTACTTTTTACTGAAATCATAGCATGGGAATTTTCCATATTAGCACACGGATATTTACCTCATTTTTATGGCAATGCAGTATTCTGGATTCAGTATAATTAGTATAACAGCTCTCCTATTGGGTAGTTCCATTTTTCTATTGTTCTAGTATAAAAGCATTTCAATAACTATGTAATAGGCTGTAACAAATAACTGGCCAGTGGAGAATGCCATAGAATATTTATTGTATTCCCAAATTATGATATTAAATATTATTCTGATTCTGTGATCACGGCATAGAGTCTGGTAGTTCAGTAACTATTACTTCTCTGTGTGTGGAAGGACCAGAGAGTCTATCATACTATAGGGAATGAAGTAAGCAGTAAAAAAAAAAAAAAAAAAAAATCACACTTGGAAAGTAGTTTTTCACTGTGTTCTCCTTTTCTTGGAGCAGAGACAAGTGAATTTCCATAACCCTGTCCCTGAAAAAAGAGACAATATTCCAAAAAGTACAGAAGTGTAGGGGAAAGTTCCTTTTGCCTGTTCTGTTAACCTGGCACTGTGGCAATGGAAACTCCTTTTGACCAGCAATTTGGGCTAAAACTCGGCATTTTTCACTGCCACCTCTCCGATGGCCACGTCTCCTTTGGAAGGCAGTTGATAAAAAGCTGAGCAGTGATTCTGCTCAAGGTACCCTGCTTTCCAGGAGCTGTGGGAAACCAGGACAGTCCACAGAAGGCATCACTCGCAAGCACATTGACAAGGAACCGAGCGCGTTCACCTGAGACAGCCGCCAGGCGCCGCAGGGCACCCTGCCCGTGGGCTGCGTTCGCATCCGGAGCGCCTTCCTGACAGCGCGCACTTTTCTCTTGTGACTGTCAAGGCTGCTCTGTACTGGCAGGCTCAGCAGGTATCACGTTTTAGTCTCCTTTTTATTTTTTCTTCAAGCTCACATGATCACACAGATGCCATGAAGGACTAATCAATAAATCAACATGAAGGTCTCACGAAGAGGATACACATAGGAGCTAACTCATTTTATTGTTTTAAAGTATCCTAAGGGGACAAAGGGCTTCCCTTGTAGCTCAGTTGGTGAAGAATCTGCCTGCAATGCAGGAGACTTGGGTTCGACTCCTGGGTTGGGAAGACCCCCTAGAGAAGGAGATGGCAACCCACTCCAGTATTCTGCCTTCCCATGGACAGAGGAGCCTGGCAGGCTGCAGTCCATGAAGTTGTAAGAATCAGACATGACTTTGCGACTAAACTACCATCAAGGGGACAAAACACAAGAAATGATCTATTTCTAGCACAGTGAAGCTTCAAACCACCTAATTTCTGCCTTTTCATGAGATTGGGAGTGTGAGTTACATATTTTCCTTTTTCCTTATTTATTTTAAACTAGAGAATATGTGCCTAAATATGTTGAATTCTTTCCTTAAATCTCCAGGATTTCTGACAATATTTTCCCCAAGTGTTGAAAGTGATGCTCTCTGAAGCTGAAAACTTTAAAGTTCTAACAGATCAATGTGTGGACGTAGCAGAACCAACCTCAAGACTTAAGCTGTGAAAGAGAACTGACAGACTGAAATACCAGTAATGCAGTTGTTCAGCTGGATTTTGACTTCAAACAATGTTGACGCATAATATGCCAGAAAGTTTCTTTCTCAAAAATAAGATTCAGTCTCTTAAAGAGTTAGATTTTTAGAAACTTTTAAATTTGAAATTGTTTAAATTCAAGAGAAGTTGAAAAAAAAAGCAGCATTCCCACATACCTTTGACTAAGCTTCCTTAAATGATAACGTTGTAGAAAACTATCATACCTGTATCAAGAGCAGCAATATGATATCAATACACTACTTTTATACAGTCTTTCCTCCCAATCCTACACCCTGGCAACTATGGAATTTTCTCCATCATTACGATTTTGTCATCTAAAGAATGTTATAAAAATTAAATGAAAAAGCATAGAAGCTGTTTTAAACAACTTATCAGAGATAGACTTGGCATATCCTCAAGTCACCCATTTGGAATATACCATTCAGTGCATTTTAGGATACTCACAGAATTGTATAACCCATCACCATAAACTAACTTTAAAAGGTTTTCACCCCCAAAAGAAACCCCATGCCCATCGTGGCCTCCCATTTCCCGGAGCACATGTACACGTGTGGCTGATTCATGTCAAATTATGGCAAAACCAATACAGTATTGTAAAGTAGAATTAAAAAAAAAAAAGAAATCAGGAATCACCGTCTGCTTTCCGTCTCCCTGGATTTTTCTATGCTGCGCCTTTAATGTGGGTGCGGCCATACAATATATGGTCCTCCGGCTTCTGTCAACTGGAGAATAATGCGGCCGAAGTTCACCCTGTAGCCCGCTACACACTTTCATTCCGTTTTATTTGTGAATAATATTCTGTGGCCTCTCTGTACCATATTTTATCTGCTTATGCATCATTCAGTGGACATCTGTTTCGTTATGGGCTGTTATGACTAACACTACTGTGAACACCTGTTTTCACCTGTGTCTGCTGCAGTCCACGGGGTCGCAGACAGTCAGACACGCCTGAGCGACTGTACTGAACCGAGCTGAACACGCGGGCCTCTGCTTGTTGACTCGTCTGGCAGTGAAAAGTGAGGGTGAAAGTCACTTAGTTGTGTCTGGCTCTTTATGACCTCATGGACTACAGCCCACAGAACTCTCCAGGCCAGCATACTGGAGTGGGCAGCCTTTTCCTTCTCCAGGGAATCTTCCCAACCCAGGGATTGAAGCGGGGTCTCCTGCATCGCAGGCAGATTCTTTACCAGCTGAGCTCTGAGGGAAACCCGAGTCGTCTGATAACTGCACATTTTATGGGCAAATCACATCTTGCTCAACTTCATGCTATGAGTGGTAAGTAGAGATATTTTCATTTTTCTATTATAAATACCCAGGAATATAATTTCGGGAGCACATAGCACATATTCAGCTCAATAAGAAATTGCTAAGAGTGTGTAATTGGACTTAGAAAACCCAGGCTGTAATTCTTCTGCCTTAAGGAAATTTTGCAAAGCCTCCTGAATAGCTGAGGATGGTATTATTCCAAACAGAGTAGCAGCTGTTTTTGCTCAACCCAGTTCAGTTCTGAGAGAGTGTAACAGTATCTTCCCTTGTTTTATCCAGATGTTCCTTGAAGTGTTGTCGGTATTTGATTTTGTTGGTAAGCCCTCAAATTCAGACATAGAGCCACACAAAACCACATACCATAGACGACAGTGTCCATTCTTGAGAGTTCTCTTAATAGCTTTTTCATCACATCTTTATAATATTTGCATAATGCTTCTTTTCTTGTGCATTTGTAGATGGCTTATACATATCTCCAGAAGCAGGAACGAATTGCAAATAAACACCACTTCATCTCTAAACTTTTCTTCCTGGTCGCAAAAGTAGGTCAAACTCTCCATCTTGCAAATCACATGTAAATTATCAGCCATTTGAAGAAGGGCATCTAAGTTTGATTCCTCTGCATGGGTGTTGGATGTCTTAGGGAGGGGAAAAGAACTTGCTCTTCAGCAAATCAGATGTGGTCTACCACAAACTGAGACTAATCAAAGTTCCCCTTTTTTTCAATTATCTTTTTTTCCCTTTATTTATGTGAGGGTAATGTGCTCACAGACTGGTTCCAAACAGGAAAATGAGTACGTCAAGGCTGTATATTGTCACCCTGCTAATTTAACTTATATGCAGAGTACATCATGAGAAATGCTTGGCTGGAGGAAACACAAGTTGGAATCAAGATTGCCAGGAGAAATATCAATAACCTCAGATATACAGATGACACCACCCTTATGGCAGAAAGTGAAGAAGAACTAAAAAGCGTCTTGATGAAAGTTGAAGAGGAGAGTGAAAAAGTTGGCTTAAAGCTCAACATTCAGAAAACGAAGATCATGGCATCCGATCCCATCACTTCATGGGAAATAGATGAGGAAATAGTGGAAACAGTGTCAGACTTTATTTTTGGGGGCTCCAAAATCACTGTAGATGGTGACTGCAGCCATGAAATTAAAAGACACTTATTCTTTGGAAGGAAAGTTATGACCAACCTAGACAGCATATTCAAAAGCAGAGACATTACTCTGCCAACAAAGGTCTGTCTAGTCATGGCTATGGTTTTTCCAGTAGTCATATATGGTTATGAGAGTTTTGACTGTGAAGAAAGCTGAGTGCCAAAGAATTGATGCTTTTGAACTGTGGTGTTGGAGAAGACTCTTGAGAGTCTCTTCAACTGCAAGGAGATCCACCCAGTCCATTCTAAAGTAGATCAGTCCAGGGTGTTCTTTGGAAGGAATGATGCTAAAACTGAAACTCCAGTGCTTTGACCACCTCATGTGAAGAGTTCACTCATTGGAAAAACTCTGATGCTGGGAGGGATTGGGGGCAGGAGGAGAAGGGGATGACAGAAGATGAGATGGCTGGATGGCATCACGGACTCAATGGACGTGAGTCTGGGTGAACTCTGTGAGTTGGTGATGGACAGGGTGGCCTGGTGTGCTGCAGTTTATGGGGTTGCAAAGAGTCAGACAAGACTGAGTGACTGAACTGAACTGAATGTGCTCAAATTTGAAGGTAAAAACATGTCTCTGCAGCATGCATTCCACTAGTGGAACAACAAAACTAATCATGTTATTGGAGAAATCTATTTCCCATATGTCACTACCAAATGATCTTTAAGTATGCATGTTTGTATTTTTCCCATTAATAATATAATCTTCAGATATTTCTTTAAAGAAAATATTTAGATCAATTCATTGAAATACACTCTAGTGAGTACAAAAAAAAAAAAAAAAATCTCCAAGCAGTCTCCAGAGTAGCTGTAATAATCTCTCATCTCCCAAGCAATGCATCAGGATCTGGTTGTTCCATATCCTCATCAGAACTTGGCATGTGTGTGTGTGTGAATCATGTATATTTATCATACACACACACACACACACACACACACACACACACACTCACTCACTAGTGGGAAAGAATCTGCTTGCCAATGTAGGAGACTTAAGAGTTTGATCCCTGGATCGGGAAGCTCCCCTGGAGGAGGGCATGGCAACACACTCCAGTGTTCTTGCCTGGAGAATCTCATGGACAGAGGAGCCTGGCGGGCTGCAGCTTTTGGGGTCACAAAGAGTCAGGCACAACTGAAGCAACTTAGTAAGCAAGCACGTGTAATTCTTCAGGAAGAAGTGGTATCTTATTGCTTTTATTTATTATTTTTTATATGAAAGTATTTTTGTGGTTTAGTTATTTATTTATTATTTTACAATAATGTATTGGTTTTGCCATACATCAACATGAATCTGACACAGGTATACACGTGTTCCCCATTCTGAACCCCCCCTCCTCCCTCTTAATTTGCATCCATGATGGACAACGGCATCAACAACTTTCCTGTGAACACTTGGTATTTCATTCTCTCTTCCCTGATGTCTTTCGTGTCTTTTGCTCATGTTCTAACTGAACTGTATTCTTACTGTATCATTTAGAAAATATTTTATAATTACAGAAACAAGTCCTTGGTCAGTTATGTGATTTGCTGATATTTGCTCCCCATCTGTGTGGTTTGCCTTTTCATCCTCTTAATGAGGTCTTTCAGAAATCAAATGATTTTAATTGTGGCGAAGCACAATTTCTTCATTATGTTTTTAATGGATTGTGCTCTTTGGAGTATATCTACGAACTCTTCCTAATCTTAGGTCACATGGTCTTCTCCAGTGTTTTCCAAAATTATAATTATGCTTTTTACACTTAGACCTATAGGTCAATGTTTTAAATACAGTGTAGTTTTAATGAAGATTGTTGCTTGTTTGCTCTGCTTACAGATGTCCATTTTTTTCCAATATGATTTATTTAATACATTTCTTTATTAAATTGGACTTCTCTGGTGGCGCAGATGGTAAAACGTCTTGCTTACAATGTGGGAGACCTGGGTTCGATTCCTGGGTGGGGAAGATACTCTGGAGAAGGTAATGGCGACCCACTCCAGTACTCTTGCCTAGAAAATCCCATGGACAGAGGAGCATGGTGGGCTACAGTCCACGGGTTCACAAAGAGGTGGACACGACAGCGATTCACTTTCACTTTCTTTCATTAAATTGCTTCTGCCACTTTGTTTAAAAATTTTATGTGTGTATTCGTGTTCAACTATTTCTATTCTTGACAGTGTTGACTATTACCTGAGCCTTGTGATTCTGGAAAACAGAAAAGGTTCAGAAATTTCCTCAACTTTTGTGTTCTAGGAAAGTGGATGTTTCACTTGAGGTCAGTCTGCTTTTCTGGAAGACACCTAAGGAGGTGCACTGTGCCAGCTGGGCCTGAATCAGCCAAAGTTCAAGTTCAAGGACATCTTAAGGAAAATTGGATTCCAAGCTTTTTGTTCCTATTGATCAGTTCAGATAATCATTTATAAGGAAAAGAACAGGAATTTGGAGGGACTCCTTCTAACCTTCTCAGAGGTAAACAGGGTGGCTTCCCAAGGCTAACCTAAGCCAAAGGGCAGAAGGTGTGCCTTTAGCAAAACCACTGCTATGCTGGGTACCAGCTGCTTTAATGAGAAAAGCAGATATCATCAGAGATGTGACCATATACATTCTGAGTTTTAACCTATATTGTTGCTCAAAAAAATTGTTATCGCTTCTATACAAGTTTAACAAAACATACAGAAAGAATTTTTCACATACATGTGTGTATTGTTGGAATATTTCTTCATTTCTTGAAGGGGCATTCTTATGGAAAAGCACCAAGGAAAGAGGAAGTATCTCCTCTCCAAAAAAAGAGAAGATAGTTGGAAACTGACTACTTTCCAGTGTGGCTGTATAACTCTTTCTTACGACTTCAGGTCCTTTAATGCAGGGGGAGGTAAGTTAGCGAACTCCTGGACTGCTGACAGAAAGGACTTCAGGTGAAAATACTGTTCTCAGTGTAACAGCTATGATTTTTCTTTTGAAATGAATTCAATATCCTTCTCTGGTATTCCTCACTGATAAAATGTTTGTCACTACATATCACACATTTATCAAAGTGAGTGAAGTCTCTCAGTCATGTCCGACTCTTTGCGACCCCATGGACTGTAACCCACCAGGCTCCTCTGTCCATGGGATTCTCCAGGCAAGAATACTGGAGTGGGTTGCCATTTCCTTCTCCAGGGGATCTTCCTTCCCAACCCAGGGACTGATCCCGTGTCGCCCGCTTTGCAGGCAAACGCTTTAACCTCTGAGCCACCAGGGAAGCACATTTATCAAAATGCTGCTATAACAGAAAAAATAGAAGATTAGGGTTTCTCAATAAGCTAGTTATATTAATTATGGTATGTCCATAATACTGCATCGCCATAGAAATGAGATAGATATGCATTCATTAACATAAAAAATTTCCATCTATAACTTCACTGAAACATAGGCATGAACAATTATCATTCATTTTGTTCAAATAGAATATATACATATATATATTTTTCTTTTTTTCCAGAAAGAAAGAAAAGACATATAGACCACGCCTAAAGCAAGTGAGTGAGATTACCTAAGAGAAACAGTTTTGCAGGAATGGAGAAAAGTTCAAGAATAACAATAGATAGGAAAAAAAAAAAAAAAAGAGCAAATGAACTAGGAAAAGATTGACCTGCAGGGATCAGAGGAAAACTACGGAAATGTGATAGGATGAAACCCAAGCTCAGTGGCCATTCCAAGAAGGAAGGCCCCTTCATTGCTATTGAGAGGGCTCAGAATATGAAGGGGGAGGGAGTGGTTTCTGGAGTTACCAGCAATACAATCTCCCTGGGGGATAAAATGAACTGGAGATTGAGTCACAGAGAAGGAATGGAAAGAGTGAGTGAGAGAAACTTTCAAAAGACTGCTGTTAAAGAATAAAGCCTGGTAAGATGGTAATTAGCGAGAGATATAAAGTCCAAAGAGAAGTTTATTTGCTTTAATGAGACATTCTAAAATAGGCCTGCGTATTTAAGGGAAAGAAATCAGGAGAGAAAAAGAGGTTTATTCAGTAGGAGAGAAATTGGGAGCCAAAGCAGAAGGGAAAAGTTTCTGTGGCTGACAGAGTAATGCCCCCCAGTAGATCCACGCCCTCATCTTTGGAATCTGTGAATCTGTTGCTTAGATGACCAAGGGAGCTTTGCCGTTAGGGAAAGGAGCTTCAGATGGAGAGATCACCCAGGCAGATCCAAAGGAATCATAAAGGTCCTGAAACGTGAAAGAGGGGGACAGAAAGGGCAGTCAGAGGGGGAGACGGGGTGCCAGAGCAGAGGCTGAGTGATGCTCTTGGCGGCTTTGCAGATGAAAGGCAGTCAGGGACCGAGGTGTCTCTAGAAGGAGGAAAAGGCAGAGAGACAGCATCTCCCCTGGAGCCTCAGGAAACACTGCGCTGCTGACGCCTTGATCTGAGCCTCTGAGACGTAGTGTGGATTTCTGCTGTGCGTGTCAGGTCGCTTCAGTCATGTCCGACTCTTTGCAGCCCTGTGGACCGTAGCCTGCCAGTCTCCTCTGTCCATGGGATTCTCCAGGCAAGAACACTGGACTAGGTTGCCTTTCCCTTCTCCACAGGATTTCCCTGACTCAGGGATCTGACCCACATCTCTTACATCTCCTGCATGGGCAAGCAGTTTCTTTGCCCCTAAGCACCACCTGGGATTTCTGCCATCCTCCAAATGACGATGATACATTTGTGCTCTTTTAAGCCACTACTTTTGCCTGATTTGTTTCAGAGACAATAGGAAGCTGCTGCAGCTTCTGTCTGGTCTGTGTCCCTTAAAGGTTTCACATCTGAAGAGTGTTTCTGGTGTTGGGAGATTATATTTCTTATTGACCTCTTTATTCATAAAACGATTTCATTAAAAGCGCAGACTTGATTCTTACTGAGAAAACTGCTATCTCTTACATACACATGCGTGCTCAGTCACTCAGTCATGTCCAGCTCTTTGCGACCCCAATCAGGTTCCTCTGTCCATGAGATTTTCCAGACAAGAATACTGGACTGGGTTGCCATTTCCTTCTCCATCTCTTACAAATAAAGACACCATTAAGTATCTATACAATTAAAATAGTTTGTAGTCGGGTCAAAATTGACCCGTATAAAGTCAGATGTTTTCCTATGACTAATATATCATTTAAATATTGCAAACAAATCTGATGCTTGTTTCTTTTTCTTATCCCTCAAAGTTAGTCATCGTTTATAAAACAAAATCCCCAGAAATTTCTGAAAATGCAGTCTTAGAAGGGAATTCACAGGAGTGAAATTTGACACTCTTCTCTGATATATTAGGCATCAGGGGTGATCTTCGGGATTTAGTTTTTGTTGAGTCACCATATCTTACCTTTTCCAACTCATCCTCTGTCGCCCCTGATGGTTGAACGGCATCACTGACTCAACGGACATGAGTTTGAGCAAACTCTGGGAGATGGTGAAGGACAGGGAAGCCTGGAGGGTTATAGTACCTGAGGTCACAAAGAGTCAGACACAACTTAGTGACTGAGCAGCAACAGTCTTACCCTTTCAGCCTATAAATAACACTGATAAAACTGTCCAACAGCAGATGGCATATTCGCACAAGGGGGAATCCTTGTCTTCTCCGATCTACAGCTTTTTGAGACACTAGTGCTGAGAAATGATTGTGCCCTTGTTTGAGTTTCCATCATGCTATTATAAAATTTTCATAATGAATAATAGTTACAGATTTACTTTATTATTTTACCTAAAAGATGAATCAAGAATAGGAATATTCATGATTAATTTTTGCATTTCTAGCTCTAAGCACATTAACTGGTATATAATGGACACACAGCGGAGCATGGAATTGCATTTGAGGCAGCGTTCGCTACGGCTTTACTGCAGTGTTTGCACAGTATTGCCTGTCTTTGACTAGATTTCTATACCTGTGTGAGAAAAGTAATAATAGTACCTACTTTGTATACCATGCTGAATATTATGGGCAACATTGCATATAACACTCTTAGCACAGTGTCTAACATAGCTTGCCTTCATTAAAAGTTAGCCAAAATCACAATCATCCTGCAAAATCATAATCTGATAACTAATGAATGTTGATATTGTTTCTACATGATTTTCTGAAATGAAATTCTAAGGAACAAAATAAGCTATATTAGCTATCACATTTTATATGAGACACTTAATTGAAGGCAACAAAGAAAGTATGAATAATTTATCCTGAAGAGGAAAGTATTAAAAAGATATTAAGTGATTCACAAATCCTCTAGGAAATCTAATGAACAGAATTTGGAGGCTACATAAAGAGAAATAAGAAACTAAATCCAGTCAGTAAAGGACTTTCCTGGTGGGCCAGTGGTTGGCTCTGAGCTTCCAAAGCAAGGGTCAGGGGTTAGATCCCTGGTCAAGGGACTGAGACCCCACGTGCTATGAACTGAAGTGAAGTCACTCAGTCATGTCCGACTCTTTGTGACCCCATGGACTGTAGCCTACCAGGCTCCTCTGTCCATGGAATTTTATAGGCAAGAGTACTGGAATGGTTGCCATTTCCTTCTCCAGGGGATATTCCCAACCCAGGGATTGAACCTGGGTCTTCCGAATTGCAGGCAGATGCTTTACCATCTGAGCCACCAGGGAAGCCACATGCTGTGGGGCATGACCAAAAAATATGAGAGAAAAAACGAAGTTAGTGAAGTGCTGGCTGCAGAGGTAACCTTTCTACTAAAATCAGCTCACCAGATCGAACTTCTAGTGTATGTACTCAGTCACTTGGTCGTGTCTGACTCTTTGCAACCTCATGGGCTGTAGCCGCCAGGCTCCTCTGTCTATGGGGACCCTCCAGCAAAAATACTGGAGTGGGTAGCGCTTCCTTCCTCCAGATGATCTTCCCAACCCAGGGATGGAACCCAGGTCTCCCACGTTGTAGGTGGATTCTTTACCGTCTGAGCCAGCAGGGACCTGGAGGTAACTTGCCAGCGTTTTCCACCCATAGCAAGAATGGGTCCTGCTCGGTCACATGGCTTATGATTCAAAGTGTGGGGACGGCACATCCAGTTTGGGTTGCTGTGTCATGTTCCCTGCTTGCCTGCAAGAGAGGCTCAGACATGAAACCTGGCATTTGTGGTTTTTACTGGGGGGAGATGAAGTTATGTTTCCTGCCATGTAATTCCCCAGCCACAGAAAGGCAAATCCTACGTGGAACAGCAAAAGTAAATGGAAAAGGCCTCTAAGTCTTAGCATGTGTTCATATGTAGAATTCATGGTATTTCAAGGAAAGGCCAATTACAGTTAAAAATATATTAATCCACCATAAAACACAAGCTTCCTGGATGGCGCAGTAGGTAAAGAATCTGCCTCCGATATGAGAGACACAGGTTCCATCCCTGGGTCAGGAAGATTCCTTGCAATAGGAAATGTCAATCTGCTCCAGTATTCTAACCTGGAGAATCCCATGGACAGAGGAGCCCTGCATAGGGTCGCAAGGGATGGATGAAGGTGAGCACGCACCATATAGTGGAGGGAGCCCCATGCAGTGCTCTGTGGTGTCCTGAATAGGAAGGAAATCCCTGAAAGAGGGGAGAGACATATGCATATGGCTGACTCACTTTGCTGTACAGCAGAAGCTAGCACCACATTGTAAAGCAACTATGCTATAATAATTCTTAAAAATATACTACCTTAGCTTTAATCATATACCAGATATAACACTCTTAAAGATCTTCTCAGCGGTAGACTAGCCAAGAAGGCTGAGCACCGAAGAACTGATGCTTTGAAACTGTGGTGCTGGAGAAGACTCTTGAGAGTCCCTTGGACTGCAAGGAGATCCAACCAGTCCATTCTGAAGGAGATCAACCCTGGGATTTCTTTGGAAGGAATCATGCTAAAGCTGAAACTCCAGTACTTTGGCCACCTCATGGGAAGAGCTGACTCACTGGAAAAGACTCTGATGCTGGGAAGGATTGGGGGCAGGAGGAAAAGGGGACGACCGAGGATGAGATGGCTGGATGGCATCACTGACTTGATGGATGTGAGTCTGAGTGAACTCTGGGAGATGGTGATGGACAGGGAGGCCTGGTGTGCTGCGATTCCTGGGGTTGCAAAGAGTCGGACACGACTGAGCGACTGAACTGAACTGAGCCCTCACCTTCCTAAAAACCAAAGTGCTTTTCCCCCTTCATCCTTGCTCCAAATGTTTGCAGTTCTCATTCTCCCCTGCTCTTAGGCTCAGGTGAGATGTGGCTCGGGAGTGATGGCTGAGACAAGGATGCCATAACTGGCAGGCTCCCAGTGGCCGGTGAGCAGCTGAGACAGGCACTCCACCCAGACATACTCCACAATCCCAGGAGAAGCATTAGCATCAATCCTGCATCTGGATTGTGGATGTTGTATTCGCTCCCTTGATCTACACCGAGGTTATCCCCAGATTCTGCTCAGAAGGTAACCAAATTTAACCTGTGCCTCTGACGAAATGCATGGAGCCTGCACAAACACCAGGAAACTGAGCGAAGCCTTCACTTGAGCAGCTTTTTAAAGCAATTCTTTAAATTTACCACTGGCCTTTTGTATTTCCCAGGGGCATCTTCTTGAATGTTGTTTCAAAGCAATAATGTTTCAGGGTTGAACATGGTGAACACATAACTAAAACGGATGTGAAATTCTTGACCAAAAGGTTTTCTCATGAGTGTTTCACAAGTAATATAATGAATTCTCACTATAGTCTCCATAAAAAGTCAAGTTCTTTATTATGGTAAGGTATTCTTATTCACTCAGAGTTAGAATAATCAGAGGAAGCACCATATTTAAATATGTGTGTATATAAATATTCATATTATACAGTTTATGAGTTACATCCTATGTCACTAAGCCCAGGGGTACAGTAACATAATTTAAAAAACACATGCCACATTTTAACTTTTAAAATATTTAAAGTCAATATGAAATCTATGTTAACTAGTAATGTTAATATAACTTTCTCTTGCAATAATCATGTGTGCACATAATATGAATATTAAATATATGAAATATTAAAAGTATTTTGTAAAATATATTAAATATATTCTTATAAGAGATAAAACTGCTTTTTATTCCATAAATATTAAAAACATATCATCTGTTGATGTATTGTAGATTATATTTATTTCTAATGAATTAAAATTTAAAGAAAAGTTTAAAGATTCTTGCACACTGTTCTGGTCAGAAACAAGAATAAGTCATGACTCTACTCAGCAAAAATCTCTGGAGTCAATATTTCTCTAACAGTGAATGCCAGTTTCTGATGGTTTAAAACACAGATTTATTGAGGAGAACCTTGCTAATGTGAGGACTTCTGATCAGTAGCATGTTCAGTAGATAAAATAGGAAAAATCTAGAATTTACATGAGAGCTAAACATTTAGTTTACATCAATTTGGAATTGGTAGTGCCTCCTATTTCCCTGAAGAAGAAAGGGAAAGGTGAAAGAAATTGGGTGCGTATACGACACAAAGGGAGAGACACACACATCCAGGACACACATCCTACATCTAGGGTTCAAAGTTCAGCCAGTAGATCCTTTATGATGACAAAACCCAAACAAAACTCTTTTTAATATGTATAACTTTACTTTTAAAAATTTATTGTTTTTAAAAATATAAATTTATTTATTTTAATTGGAGGTTAATTACTTTATAATATTGTATTGGTTTTGCCATACATCAACATGAATCCACCACAGGTATACATATGTTCCCCATCCTGAACCCCACTCCCTCCTCCCTCTTCATACCATCCCTCTGGGTCATCTCTGTGCACCAGCCCCAAGCATCCTGTATCCTGCATCGAACCTGGACTGGCAATTCATTTCATATATGATATTATACATATTTCAATGCCGTTCTCCCAAATCATCTCACCCTCACCCTCTCCCACAGAATCCAAAAGACTGTTCTATACATCTGTGTCTCTTTTGCTGTCTTGCATACAGGGTTATTGGGTTACTGTAACCATCTTTCTAAATTCCATAAATATGCATTAGTATACTGTATTGGTGTTTTTCTTTCTGGCTCACTTTACTCTGTATAATAAGCTCCAGTTTCATCCACCTCGTTAGAACTGATTCAAATGTATTCTTTTTAATAGCTGCATAATACTCCATTGTGTATATGGACCACAGCTTTC
>SJYC01105905.1:0-16372 GCA_006408675.1 Madoqua kirkii | reverse complement strand
TGTGTGTGTGTGTGTGTGTGTGTGTGTGTAGCATCTTTATCAGGTTTTTGTATTAGGGTGATGGTGGCCTCATAGAATGTGTTTGAAAATTTACCTTCCTCTGCAATTTTCTGGAAGAGTTTGAGTAGGATAGGTGTTAGCTCTTCTCGAAATTTTTGGTAGAATTCAGCTGTGAAGCCGTCTGAACCTGGGCTTTTGTTTGCTGGAAGATTTCTGATTACAGTTTCAATTTCTCTGCTTGTGATGGGTCTATTAAGATTTTCTATTTCTTGGTGGTTCAGTTTTGAAAGTTGTCACTTTTTAAGAATTTGTTCATTTCTTCCAAGTTGTCCATTTTATTGGCGTATAACTACTGATAGTAGTCTCTTATGATCCTTTGTATTTCTGTGTTGTCTGTTGTGATCTCTCCAATTTCATTTCTAATTTTATTAATTCGATTTTTCTCCCTTTGTTTCTTGATGAGTCTGGCTAATGTCAATTTTATTTATCTTCTCAAAGAACCAGCTTTTGGCTTTGTTGATTTTTGCTATGGTCTCTTTGGTTTCTTTTGCATTTATTTTTGCCCTAATTTTTATGAGTTTTTTTTCCTTCTACTAACCCTGGTGTTCTTCATTTCTCCCTTTTCTAGTTGCTTTAGGTGTTGAGTTAGGTTATTTATTTGACTTTTTTCTTGTTTCTTGAGGTATGTCTGTATTGCTATGAACCTTCCCCTTAGCACTGCTTTTACAGTGCCCCACAGGTTTTGGGTTTTGTGATTTCATTTTCATTCATTTCTATGCATACTTTGATTTCTTTTTAGATTTCTTCTGTGATTTGTTGGTTATTCAGCCTCCTGGAGGCATGTATTTTAAATAATACATTTTATATTGATAAAAAGGTGATTATAATTCTTTGCAAAGTCTTCCCGGGTGGCTCAGTGATAAAGAATCTGCCTGCCAATGCGAGAGACACAGGTTCAATACCTGGGTTTGGAAGATTCCTTGGAGAAGGAGATAGCAACCCACTCCAATATTCTTGCCTGGAGAATCCCACGAACAGAGGAGCCTGGCAGGTTACAGTCCATGGGTCACACAGAGTTGGACACAACTGAGCACTGTGTGCAAGAATATTTCTTTATAAATGTGTGTTTCTCCAAGTCTCTATATACACACACTAATAGTTAAGATTTGTACAGTGATTTCTCGGTGCCAGACATTCTTCTATGCATTAACTAAAGCATACAATGGCTTTACAAAGAAAATAGTATGATTTCCAGTATATTGATGCAGGATTTCTAGTTTTCATGCTTTTTTGACCTTGGTAGTGTTCCTCCTTAATTTGTGTGTGTGTGTGTGTGTGTGTGTGTGTGTATGTGAAAGTCGCTTAGTCATTTCTGACTCTTTACAACACCATGGATTGTAGCCCACCAGGCTCCTCTGTTCATGGAATTCTCCAGGCAAGAATACTGGAGTGGACTGCCATTTCCTTTTCCAGAAGACCTTCTTGATCCAGGGATCAAACCCAAGTCTCCCGCATTTGAGGCAGTTTCTTTACCACCTGAGCCACCAGGGAAGCCCTTAATTTCTGTATCCTCAATTTATTGGAGACTTGCAAAGTAATCATTTTTATAATTCTCTTATTATATATATATATATATATATATATATTTATTTTACTTTATAATACTGTATTGTTTTTGCCATACATCAACATGAATCCACCACAAGTGTACACATGTTCCCAGTCCTGAATCCCCCTCTCATCTCCCTCCCCATATCATCTCCCTGGGTCATTCTAGTGCACCAGCCCCAGGCATCCTGTATCAGGCATCCTGTATCCTGCACTGAACCTAGACTGGCAATTCGTTTCTTACATGATATTATACATGTTTCAATGTCATTCTCCCAAATCATCCCGCCCTCTCCCTCTCCCACAGTCCAAAAGACCGTTCTATACATCTGTGTCTCTTTTGCTGTCTCGCATACAGGGTTATCGTTACCATCTTTCTAAATTCCATATATATGTGTTAGTATACTGTATTGGTGTTTTTCTTTCTGACTTACTTCACTCTGTATAATCAGCTCCAGTTTCATCCACCTCACTAGAACTGATTCAAATTTATTCTCTTTAATAGCTGATAATATTTTTATTAATGCCTATTAGAGTGATTTTCTAATAAGATTCTTTCCTTTATCTATTTGTTTGCTCATTCATACAGTTCATATAGGAAAGTCAAAATGAGTGCCCAATTTTAAGGCAAGTGAATTGTTTTTCTAGCAGCTAGTTAATCTTATTTAATATAACTTATAGGTTAAATATATTTAATCTGATAAAATCCTTTACACATTAGGAAAGCCAAAACCCTTTCTTTATACATATTGTTATTATTATATTTATGCCATTTCCATATCTTTTTCAGTGAAGGCTCTTTCAAGCTGGCCTCTTACTCCTGTTAACATAAACCTAGCAATCTTTGATCATTTCTTTGTCTCATATTCTTCTTGTGCATTTCCTTCTCAAAGTTTAAGTTCATCTGTTTCTTCAAGAAGTTCTGGCTTCTTTACATAGAAAATGGCATTTCATATTCAAATCTAAAATTTATCGGCATGACATGCTTTTGTCTTTGGACTCTCATGAATTCTAGGGTCTTCATTGGACTGAGCTTCAGGGCAAAGCTAATCTGGATCTTCTATTTAGGATCTTACAAAGTAGAGTTGAGGGGCCTCTGGGCTGCATGCTTATCTGGAGGCTCAAGTGGGAGAGTATCTCCAGGAGGTGGGGATCATCAGAAATATGTTAGAGTCCAATCATCACATATTTTAATTATATATATATATATATAATGTATATGACATATATGATATGTATATAATATATAATGCATAGCATATAATGTATAATAAACATGTAAATAATGTATAATGTTATGTATATAGCATAAATTATAATGTGTATATATAATACAATATGTATTTACCTAATAGCTACCCCATACTTTGTCAGTTTATGCTTGCTGTTCTAACTCTCAGGACAGCACAGCTTCTATTCTACATCTTCAACATCACATCTGTGTCTGTTTTCACTTGCACTGAGAATCCTAGTTGTCAGGGTCACAGGAGATGGCAGAACTGGAATATCTCATCATCACACATACAAATCTCTCCGAATAACCATACCAATACCATCTCACTAATCTTGATAGCTGAAGTGGGTTAGTTAGTATACTCTATCTTCATATTCTCTCTAGTTTTACATTTGTGTACTATATTTTCATGTCATATGGTTTTCTACATGCCACCATCTCCCATTTCCTTCCCATGTAATCTTAGTTCTGTAAGCAATTCTGTGTTTAATGCTATCCATAAGTCCTTGTGTTGAAGACTCTTCATTCACTTTGCTTTTCTGACACTCATCCTTCAGTAGATGGATTCCTCATGCAGAGTCTGGTGTTGTATCCTTTATAGAAAACACGAACTCTTATCTGGAAAATTGGCATGTATTTTAATCAAGTTGAGTCTGCATTTATGATTGTCTCATCATTTCAGTTTAGATTCAGGTGGCTCCTTCAAACAGCTATTGAATAAATAGGTGTAGGTATTTCTTTAACTCATGGACATTTTCCTCTGTTCTTTGTATAAATCTTATCTTCCACGTATGTATTCTTTTTTTCCTGGAACTTCAACTACTCACAGTCTTTTAAATCTTCTAAGAATCTTATAATTTTCATCACTTTATATTTTCTCTTTGTCCAATGAAATACCAATTTCATGTGATTCTTGAAGTTACACAGGTATGAATAATGATGATCCCTATCTTTGTTTCTTCAGTTGAATTTATATCTGATAAATCAGTGTTTTTTATCTACATCATGTCTTTTTGATGATTCTCCTAAACCTCCTTTTTCTTTTTTTATTTGCTGAATGCATTGCTTCTGTTTTTATTTATTTTATGTGTCAACACTTGGCTGAACCATGGTGCCCAGATATGTAGTCAAACATTAGTCTGAGTGTTTCTGTTGTGATATTTTGGATGAGGTTAACATTTTAATTGGTAATCTGCCTTCTAGGAAGGCAGATTGTTCTGTATAATGTGTGGTCTCATTTAATAACTTGAGACCTTGGCTCCACAAAAGATATCCACAAAGAAAGAGGGGGTCTGTCAGGCTGCTGCTGCTGCTGCTAAGTCACTTTAGTTGTGTCCGACTCTGTATGACCCCATAGACAGCAGTCCACTAGGCTCCCCTGTCCCTGGGATTCTCCAGGCAAGAACTCTGGAGTGGGTTGCCATTTCCTTCTCCAATGCATGAAAGTGAAAAGTGAAAGTGAAGTTGCTCAGCGACTCCATGGACTGCAGCCTTCCAGGCTCCTCCGTCCATAGGATTTTCCAGGCAAGAGTACTGGGTGGGGTGCCATTGCCTTCTCCTCTGTCAGGCTAGTGGTCTCTAAACTAGAACCAAAACAGGCTCTCCCTTGGGTCTCCAGCTGTGGTTTCTGCTTCTCTGGAGAACCCTAACTTATGTGATTTCCTATAGCTGCCATGTTTTGCCAGTTCTTGAGTTTATTCCAATCTTTTTCCTCTCTTGTTGCTATTGGATCCTCTGGGATATGATATTTTTCCCAGATGACTCACTGGGGCTCACATCTGTTTATAGGAGTAACTAACTTATCTAAGAGTGGAAGTCTCAAAAGCGGGGAAAGGCAGAGGAAGACTCTTATAGTTTGAAAGAGTGCAACGGTCAGGATGACAGCGCAGCCGAAAGTGTCACTCATTCTCCTTTTCTTTTCTTCTGTTGGGTTTCCCTGGTGGCTCAGACAGTAAAAGCACCTGCCTGCAGTGTAGGAGACCTGGGTTCAATCCCTAGTTGGGAAGATCCCCTGGAGAAGAAAATGGCAACCCACTCCAGCATTCTTGCCTGGAGAATCCCATGGATGGAGGGGCCTGGTGGGCTATGGTCCATGGGGTTGCAAAGAGTTGGACATGGCTGAGCAACTAGCACACCTTTTTTCTATTGGTCTTACAATGTCCAGCTCAGTTGACCTGGAACTCTTTAGCCTTCCAAGAGCAATGTTGTTTGGTCATATTCAGGTAGTACCAATATAGACTCTGTGCAGGGCTTTGCCTATTTCTGTAGAAGAAGCTTTTCCCAGAGTCCAGTGGTTTTGCATACCACATGCCAAATTTGCCTCTGGTGTTATCCAAGTTCCGTAGATCCTAAAATCCCTTAGAATAAGACAAGGAGGAAGACTGCCTTACTCATAATTTGTCCTCAAAAGTATTTTTTTTTTGCATTCTCTGAGTACATTCTTTGCTGTTTCTCCCCAAATTTCCTATTATAATGAAATCTGTTCTCAGAATAGAACACATTTTAGCATTATTCATTCATCTTTCATCCCACTATTAAGTGGACATATTGACATACTGTTATTAACTACATATTGTAGGAAGACACAACACAGGTAAGAAAATAGATAAGTAAGAATTTTAAAAGTGTCAAAATTCCTCCCAGAACTACAAACTCACCTTTCTAAGGATATCCAAATGATCTTTCTGAAAATGATAAAAAAAACAAACAAACAAAAAAACTTCCAATTTTGCATTATATTCTTTTTCTGATTTATAAAAGTTTCATTAAGTCATTTCTCAAAGTTTTCACTAAGGACAGCAATATTTTTAATTTGGAAAATTGAAACAATATTTTTTAAAGAGAAGCTAGTTGAAACACTGAGATTTATACCAAATGTTGGTTTTGGTTTCTGAAAACTGTCCTAGGAATAATATTTGGGAATGATCAGGATCATTTTAATGGATCAGTACATGTCTGATATGTTAATCATGAAATATACCGTTTACATGAGAGTAAAATCTAAGCTATATTCCAGAAAGTGTAGGCTGAGAGAGTTGTGTGGGCTAAATTTCCTAAGTAAGTGGAGTAGAAATAATTGGAACTATATGAGAATTGACCTGGAAATACATTAAATCCAGGAGGAGGAGATGGGAACAAGAGAGAAACACTTAATATCTCACTGGAGAGAAGCTTTCTAAGTATGTAAAATGTTTCTGTGGAAAATTTTTATCCCTTAAGGAGATAACATGAGGTTCTGAGACTGTGTTTCTGACACAGGCAAGTAAGTTTCTGTCAAAAATTCTATAACTAAAAAGGAACAAATTTCTCAGGAGAACCTATATACCAAACTAATAATGTGTACATTTAATAAACAACATATTTAAGTAGATATTCTTTAGCTGGGTTTTTGAGATCAAAATGACAGAGGAGGGTGGGTGCATGACATGTCTTTAAGGATAGTGCAGAGTCCCAGGAGAAATCTGGCTTTCCATCTGCTGTAGTTCTAAACCAAGTCTGTTTCAAGATATGAGTATATTACAAATAATGTAAAGATATGTGAAGTTGTCAGAAGGTAAACATGGTTATTAGAAGCTTGTTTGTAAGACAGCTAAATTTACCTAATGACTTCCTATGAGTAGTCATGATGTCTGATGAGTTTTTGGGTGACTCGAAAACTACTTTTCAGAACATAACTGATTTTTCTTAAAATAATTTCAAGAAAAGATATAGAATTCAAAGATTTTTAAAAAATTCTCAAGATCTTTAAGCTATAAAAGACTGTCTATGATAAATGAAAAGTAATACATAGAAAAACATCCAAAACGTCTCTCTAGCTCTGCTGGAGGATGACGCAGTACAGCTGAGCTAACTAGCACACCTTTTTTCTATTGGTCTTACAATGTCCAGCTCAGTTGACCTGGAACTCTTTAGCCTTCCAAGAGCAATGTTGTTTGGTCATATTCAGGTAGTACCAATATAGACTCTGTGCAGGGCTTTGCCTATTTCTGTAGAAGAAGCTTTTCCCAGAGTCCAGTGGTTTTGCATACCACATGCCAAATTTGCCTCTGGTGTTATCCAAGTTCCGTAGATCCTAAAATCCCTTAGAATAAGACAAGGAGGAAGACTGCCTTACTCATAATTTGTCCTCAAAAGTATTTTTTTTTTGCATTCTCTGAGTACATTCTTTGCTGTTTCTCCCCAAATTTCCTATTATAATGAAATCTGTTCTCAGAATAGAACACATTTTAGCATTATTCATTCATCTTTCATCCCACTATTAAGTGGACATATTGACATACTGTTATTAACTACATATTGTAGGAAGACACAACACAGGTAAGAAAATAGATAAGTAAGAATTTTAAAAGTGTCAAAATTCCTCCCAGAACTACAAACTCACCTTTCTAAGGATATCCAAATGATCTTTCTGAAAATGATAAAAAAAACAAACAAACAAAAAAACTTCCAATTTTGCATTATATTCTTTTTCTGATTTATAAAAGTTTCATTAAGTCATTTCTCAAAGTTTTCACTAAGGACAGCAATATTTTTAATTTGGAAAATTGAAACAATATTTTTTAAAGAGAAGCTAGTTGAAACACTGAGATTTATACCAAATGTTGGTTTTGGTTTCTGAAAACTGTCCTAGGAATAATATTTGGGAATGATCAGGATCATTTTAATGGATCAGTACATGTCTGATATGTTAATCATGAAATATACCGTTTACATGAGAGTAAAATCTAAGCTATATTCCAGAAAGTGTAGGCTGAGAGAGTTGTGTGGGCTAAATTTCCTAAGTAAGTGGAGTAGAAATAATTGGAACTATATGAGAATTGACCTGGAAATACATTAAATCCAGGAGGAGGAGATGGGAACAAGAGAGAAACACTTAATATCTCACTGGAGAGAAGCTTTCTAAGTATGTAAAATGTTTCTGTGGAAAATTTTTATCCCTTAAGGAGATAACATGAGGTTCTGAGACTGTGTTTCTGACACAGGCAAGTAAGTTTCTGTCAAAAATTCTATAACTAAAAAGGAACAAATTTCTCAGGAGAACCTATATACCAAACTAATAATGTGTACATTTAATAAACAACATATTTAAGTAGATATTCTTTAGCTGGGTTTTTGAGATCAAAATGACAGAGGAGGGTGGGTGCATGACATGTCTTTAAGGATAGTGCAGAGTCCCAGGAGAAATCTGGCTTTCCATCTGCTGTAGTTCTAAACCAAGTCTGTTTCAAGATATGAGTATATTACAAATAATGTAAAGATATGTGAAGTTGTCAGAAGGTAAACATGGTTATTAGAAGCTTGTTTGTAAGACAGCTAAATTTACCTAATGACTTCCTATGAGTAGTCATGATGTCTGATGAGTTTTTGGGTGACTCGAAAACTACTTTTCAGAACATAACTGATTTTTCTTAAAATAATTTCAAGAAAAGATATAGAATTCAAAGATTTTTAAAAAATTCTCAAGATCTTTAAGCTATAAAAGACTGTCTATGATAAATGAAAAGTAATACATAGAAAAACATCCAAAACGTCTCTCTAGCTCTGCTGGAGGATGACGCAGTACAGCTGAGCTTTGCGTGCCTGTGCGCGCAGGCGCCAAGTCCTGTCTGGCTCTTTGTGGCCCCACGGACTGTGGCTTGCCAGGCTCCTCTGTCCACCGGATTTTCCAGACAAGAATTTTGGAGTGGGTCACCATTTCCTCCTCCTAGGTATCTTCCTGAGCCAGGGATTGAATCCGGATCTCCTGTGTCTCCTGCATTGGCAGGTGGATTCTTTACCACTGACCCTCCGGGAGAACTCTAGCTGAGTTTTGACTTTCCATTTAATTAAATCCTCATCTATTCCTTCACATCATGGTTTTATGACTCCAGTGTCTATTAATAATCTGCTGCTACAGGGCTCTGAGAACCCAATAACACAGAAAAATACCTCAACAAATTAAAATGCTTATTCTATCTCATTCTCTGATTTTTTTTTTAAGAAATAGATAATGAAAATAGGGTGTTCTGCCTTTCTTTTCTCCATTATGGTAAAAATATCACATTTCCCCCCCATTTCACCTGTACATTTAAATATGAAGTACAAAAACATACTCTTGATTAATCTTGGTTGATAAGTCACTGTTCCATGATCTTCCTCAGTGTCATAGGTATAAAATTCACAACAATGTTTCCTGATTATGGCACTCATTATGTAGACAGAGAACCAATAGATTGAAAATAAGGCAAAATGCATGTTGGGTGCTGTGTGTAAAGTGGCCTGCATGACACAGTTTGGTGTTCATTTAAACTCTGAAGAGCTGTAAAGAGGGAAAATGTGTTTAACCTGAGGACACATCGATTCCAGGACAAAAGCAGAATCCAAGGGAAATCACTGTTCAGAGAGAAGTTTGCTCAAAAGAAAGAAACCATAATTATTTCTTCTGTAAGAGACAGAGACTAACCTGCTTGGAAAATTTTAAACAATTTCATTTATAAAAGACTGCTTTTCATTTTTAATACAGACATTGAGAAAATTCACACGTAATGCATTTTAAAGCTTACATCTGTTTAGTAATTTTGTCAGTTTAAGCTTCTAGCTCTATCATATAACAACAAAAAAAATGGCTTCTTCTTAAGAATGCAAAATCAGCCATCCTGAGACTCTTTTCCTGTAATATTGCTGTATGGAGTCTACTCTTTTAATTTCCATATTTTCAAGAAACGTGAGAATGTCTCTCCTTACTGAAAGTGGACTGTGAAACTGTTATTATCAACAGGAGGCTTAGCTTACATCTCAGAGTAACAGGTTGCACAGCATAACTTTAATCATGAAATATGTCAGGACTAGTTTGCAAGGAAATTTTTAAGTGCCAGATGATCATAAAATTAAGACATTTTCACTAATCCTTCCTTCCTGATTAGAAAGTGTCCTTTAAAATGTGGAGAAACACTTCACATATTTTATGACTCATTTCAGCTGCACAGCTACTGTCCATGTTTTAGGATTTCATTTGGCTTCTAAAGTACTACCAATGAGGAAATAAGGATCTAGAGTACATTTTTTAAAGTATAGCTGAGGATTTTCTTAAAATTAGAGGAAATTATGAGAGGCCATGCTTGTAAGTTTCGTGCACACACACACACACACACACACACACACACACACATCACAGCTTTGCCTGTACTCAGTTTTGTGCATACGCAGACACACACACCACAGCTTTGTTTGTACTCGGCTTTGTGCATACTCACACACACACACACACATCATAAAGCTTTGACTGGCCTGCGCACACTGTGCTGGGATATTTTGTTTTCTTTTCATGCATCATTTACAAGTTGCCGCCATGATTCCTCAACATATGCACATCATTCCAACTCACAGAAAGTGAATTCGAAGGGAAGAGATATGTTCTGTGATATCTACGCGTGTTTGGCTGTGTCCATTGATTGCTTTTAGCAAGTAAGCCAAGCAGGAAGAAAGATGAATACACTGGGTAAGTAGCAGAAAGTGCGCGTGTGTACAGATGGGGAAGTTCCACCTAGCTCAGGTTACAGCAACAGCTTGACAGACATGCTTTGTACTCCAAACTTCTTTCCCCAGTAAATACCTGTGCCTGAGAGCATACCTGGGACATCCCAGGTAGTTCCGGGGTAAAAAATCTGCCTGCTTATGCAGGAAATGCAGGTGATCCCTGGGTGGGGAAGACTCCTTGGAGAAGGAAATGCAACACTCTCCAGCATGGTTGCCTGGGAAATTCCACGGACAGAGGAGCCAGGTGAGCTAGATAGAGTCCATAGGGTCTCAAAAGTGTCACACACTGCTAAACAGCAACAAGAGCATACCCATGAAACAACTGGGCATAAAGAACTTTCATGACTAAATGTTAAACGGAAAATGGAGAGATATTAAAATCAAAGAACTGAACAATCACTTCATGAATTAAAAGAAACAAATGTCAAAGTAGAACCTGAAGTATACATCCATAGTGTTTCAGTTCAGTTCAGTTGCTCAATCGTGTGCAACTCTTTGCAACTCCATGAACCGCAGCATGCCAGGCCTCCCTGTCCATCACCAACTCCCAGAGTTCACCCAAACCCATGTCCATTAAGTCAGTGATGCCATCAACCATATCATCCTCTATTATCCCCTTCTCCTTCTGCCCTCAATCTTTCCCTGAATCAGGTTCTTTTCAAGCGAGTCAGCTCTTCGCATCAGTTGGCCAAAGTATTGGAGTTTCAGCTTCAACATCAATCCTACCAATGAATACCCAGGACT
Source organism: Madoqua kirkii (assembly GCA_006408675.1). Taxonomy (NCBI): domain Eukaryota; kingdom Metazoa; phylum Chordata; class Mammalia; order Artiodactyla; family Bovidae; genus Madoqua; species Madoqua kirkii. The sequence goes on along the minus strand of SJYC01105905.1, from coordinate 5,271 downwards.
GATCTCCTTTAGGATGGACTGGTTGGATCTCCTTGCAGTTCAAGAGACTCTCAGGAGTCTTCTCCAACACCACAGTTCAAAAGCATCAATTCTTTGATGCTGAGCTTTCTTTGTAGTCCAACTCTCACATCCATACAGGACCACTGGAAACACCATAGTTTTGACTAGATGGGCCTTTATTGGCAAAGTAATGTCTTTGCTTTTTAATATTCTGTCTAGGTTGGCCATAGCTTTTCTTCCAAGGAGTAAGTGTCTTTTATTTCATGGCTGCAGGCACCATCTGCGATGATTTTGGAGACCAAAAAAATAAAGTCTCTCACAGTTTCCATTGTTTCACCATCTATTTGTCATGAAGTGATTGGACTGGATGCCATGATCTGTTTTCTGAATGCTAAGTTTTAAGCCAACCTTTTTTCTCTCTCTTTTCACCCTCATCAAGATGCTATATAATTCATCTTCACTATCTGCCATTTGAGTGGTATCATCTGTCTGAGGTTGTTCATATTTTTCCCAGCAATCTTGATTCCAGGTTGTGATACATCTAGCCCAGTATTTGGCATGATGTACTCTGAATATGAGTTAAGTAAGTAGGGTGATAATATACAGCTTTTTTGTACTCCTTTCTCAGTTTTGAACCAGTACATTGTTCTATGTAACGTTCTAACCATTGTTTTTTGACCTGCATACAGGTTTCTCAGGAGACAGGTAAGGTTGCCTAGTATTATAATCTCTTTAAGAATTTTCCATAGTTTGTTGTGATCCACACAGTCAAAGGTTTTAACACAGTCAATGAAGCAGAAGTAGACATTTTTCTGGAATTCTGTTGCTGTGATCCAAGGAATGCTGGCAATCTGATCTCTGGCTCTTCTGCCTTTTCTAAATCCAACATGTACATGTGAATGTTCTTAGTTCTTGTACTGTTGAAGCTTAGTTTGAAGGATTTTGAGCATAACCTTATGAGCATGCAAAATAAAAACAGCTGTGCAGTAGTTTGAACATTCTTTGGCATTGCCCTTCTTTGGGATTGGAGTTAAAACCAACCGTTTAATAAGGAATATGTTTCTTTTTATGCATTATGGAGCAAAACTTTTACACTTTAAAGTTTCCTTGTTTAGTTGATTGCAAAATAATACCTTTGCATGAATGGCTTAACATAATTTATGCCATAATTTTAATTTTATCTAATTTTTAAAGATACCAATAAAGATATAGTTAAATTGCCTGCACAGTGTTGGAAAGATATTTTCTTCCTAGAAGGATAGGTATGAATGCATCATATTCTAAATATTTTATTTCACAAAATTAAAATGCTTCATGAATAAGAGATTTTAATTTTTTTAAAATTGGAGTATAATTGATCCAAAATACTGTTTTGGCTTCTGCTATACAACAACATGAATCAGCCATAGGTACACATATGTCCCCTCCCACTTGAAACTCCCTCCCAACCACCGTCTCATCCCACCTGTCTAGGCCGTCGCAGAGCACTGAGCTGAGCTCCCCGTGTTATAGACTGGCTCCCCGCTGGCTCTCCAGTTCATGCATGTTGGTGTATATACATCAGTGCCTGTCTCTCAATGTGTCCCACCGTCCCCTCCTTCCACTATGTCCAAAATTTGTTCTCCATGTTTATGCCTCTATTTATGCCCTACAAATAAATAAGGAGCATTTGAAAGCATCTCTTATATATTTGCATATATAAGAATATATATACAAATATAACAATTAACGAATATATGAGATGTTTTTAAATACTCTTCATTTTATTCTTTTATCAGTGGTAAGGACGGAAGGAGAAATCCATATAAATAAAAACACCACCAAAATAGTTCCCTAATAACTAGATGTGAAATAGATGGGGAAACAATGGAAACAGTGTTAGACTTTATTTTGGGGGGACTCCAAAATCACTGCAGATGGTTATTGTGGCCATGAAATTAAAAGACGCTTACTCCTTGGAAGAAAAGTTATGACCAACCTAGTTAGTATATTCAAAAGCAGAGACGTTACTTTGCCGACTAAGGTCCGTCTAGTCAAGGCTATGGTTTTTCCAGTGGTCATGTATGGATGTGTGAGTTTGACTGTGAAGAAAGTTGAGCACAGAAGAATTGATGCTTTTGAACTGTGGTGTTGGAGAAGACTCTTGAGAGTCCCTTGGACTGCAAGGAGATCCAGCCAGTCCATTCTGAAGGAAATCAGCCCTGGCATTTCTTTGGGAGGAATGATGCGAAAGCTGAAACTCCAATACTTTGGCCACCTCATGCGAAGAGTTGACTCATTGGAAAAGACTTTGACTCTGGGAGGGATTGGGGCAGGAGGAGAAGAAGACGACAGAGGATGAGATAGCTGGATGGCATCACTGACTCGATGGACGTGAGTCTGAGTGAACTCTGGGAGTTGGTGATAGACAGGGAGGCCTGGCATGCTGCGATTCATGGGGTTGCAGTCGGACACCACTGAGCGACTGAACTGAACTGAATAACTTGATGGCATTTACACTTAACATACAGTAGAATTTACCTTAGTCGTTTCTATTTTTTTCTCAATCTTATCTCAGAATTTATCTTTTTCCAGTATCCAATTTTTTTCTCAGATTGTCTTCCCAAGTATAACGTAGAAACTTAGGTTTTAAAATCCAAACCACATGTGGAGGGGGTGAGTGTCTACACTGATGACCTTGACCAGCTGGGGAGACACGGTCAGACTTTGTCATTTAGGCAAAGCTTTTTAGTATTTTTTTTTTCATTTTTTAAGATAAATTTATTTTTTAATTGAAGGATCATTGATTTACAGACTTTTGCTGTTCCCTGTCAAACATCAACATTAATAGTTTTTTTAAATACAAAAATCTATTAAAACCAATCAATGCTTTACATTGTTAAGTGAAAAAAAAAATCATTCTCAAATAGTGTCTTTGTAACTGCTCTGTGCTCAACTGATTAAAATACTGAAATGCTCTAATGGACATTTTATACAGTATCTCATTGGAAAAAATTGGATTGGCACTTGATTTTGTTCAACTGTAAGTGAGCATCTATATTGCCTATTGCAAGAGAGGAAGTATCGCTCAGTAACTTAGCTTTCTGTCTATAGTATAATTGATAACTGAATATTGGATTTGTGTTTTTGCTTATTTTATTTACGTGTGTCACTTATAACCACAGAAACATTTTTAAAAACCCATTTTAAATGGTCTTTGGCTCTCAGATCTCATCTTAGCTGGTTACTACAAATGCCTAGACAAGGCTGATCTGATATCTCTCCAAGATGTACTGCTGGAATAGAGTGGTTTAAAACACACACACACACACACACACACACACACACACACACACACACATACTGCCTTTAATTACTTAGCTTCGTACAGTATTCACATAGCGGAAACTGACAAATCCATGTTGTTGCTGTTTAGTCTCTAAGTCGTGTCCAACTCTTTTGCAACCTCATGGTAGCCTGCCAGGCTCCTCTTTAGACACAGATACCTAAAGAGGGTCAGAGTGGTCATTGGCAACACTGTGGTTGACACTGTTTCCTCCGATATCTTTCTAATGGTCACCATTTACTGAGGGGATGGGGAAAGGTAACCACTTCTAGAATATGGAACATAAAATCTACCTGCTGGAATAACACATGCTACCTCATTTCATCAGGTTTTTCTGAGTGAAAGTCTCAGAGTTGCACTCTTTACACAAGTCAGAAAAAAACACATGAATTTTTATCCTATTATACCCCTCCTTTCAAGTGCAAAATAAGAAGCCATCAAACTCACAGCACACTCATACCAACATAGACAGCCCCCACACCCATACCCTCTCTCACATCCGCACAGAGAGCCCACTAACCAGCACACGGGAGAGGCACGTGACTTTAGAGTTCAGCCGCAGAGGGCGCTCTCCTCACCTCCTTCCCTTACCAGCTTTTTCTTGGTAAATGTGCTTCATTAGTGCTCAGGTCCTTGGACTCAGCACTGGAATTAAAATAAGAAAAACAAAACAAGCAAACAAAAACCCTTATCATGAATCCTGGGAAAGTGTTAGTCTCTCAGTCTGTCTGACCCTTGGTGACCTCATGGACTGCAGTCCACCAGGCTCCTCTGTCCATGGGATTCTCCAGGCAAGAGTACTGGAGTGGGTTGCCATTTCCTTCTCCAGGGGATCTTCCCGACCCAGGGATTGAACCCACTATTGGGTTGGAAAAATCCTAAAGCTACACTTGTCAAGGTTGGATTTCATCCATCATGAGTATCTTGTCTACATGTAACACCGGGAGTACTGGGAACAAGGTGTTTTCTCATGAGGTAGCTATGTCTATAGGAAGTTCTTAAATTCACTCAAAGCACATCTCCCTATATGTAAATTCAAACCTGCAGATAACAGCCTGCCTTTTCAGTTCAGTTCAGTTCAGTTCAGTCGCTCAGTCATGTCTGACTCTCTGCAACCCCATGAATTGCAGCTCGCCGGGCCTCCCTGTCCATCACCAACTCCTCTTAGGACAATGCAAAAGGCTAATTCCCTTGCATGGAGGGATGGGGGGAGCAGCCTTTCATATTCCCCCAACATGACCTTTTCTGCAAACAAAACTGATCTCAACAGCTTCTTATAGGAAAAATTGTGTTGCTTCATCATGTTGGTGTTGGTATTTAAAATACATTCCAATTTTCCTTATCTTCATCTTCAGATGTGTTCTCTAACAATCACTGGAGATGCCAGAATTTCTAGAAAAATATTTGCATTTTGTTTTAAATCTCAGTGATCTGATAACTGGTGGTTTATCTCCTAGGCTGCATTCCTATACTGAAATATCAGAAAGAACTGAGATAAAGATGTTATTCTACAGAATAAGATAATGCATTCCTCTGGTGTATGTAACATTGCTATGATTCATTCACATCTTTATAAGTTTATTTGCTCATCAGTTTATTCATCCATTAGAAGTGTACAAGGCTATATGCTAGTTTTATATAATATATAAAAAAGAATCAGTCATTGACCCTGGTACCAAGAGATCATAGTCATTAAGAAACATAAGGTGCATTATGGAAATAAGAAATGTGGTATAGATTGTAATTTGTGTAACCCATCTCCCTTAATGTTGACTATAATTCATATATTGGAAGATCGCTTTTAGGTCGGAGTTGATTTTATTCTTTTAGGTTTAGACTATTATCCAATGTAATATTTGAACCATTATATATAACCCTCTGTCTATATGTTTAAGCTCTTTTTGATTTGGTAGTAAATTATTAAAAGTAGACATTTTGTTGTAAAA
>SJYC01105898.1:0-42113 GCA_006408675.1 Madoqua kirkii | reverse complement strand
ATTGCCTTATAGTCAAGTGTTAAGAAGCAAAATACAATACAAATATTCTCATTATATTCTTTGCAATTTAAAGTTAAACAAATAGACAAATGAGAGATATGTAAAAGATAAACAAGGCCAAATGAATGGAGACAGAATGAAGTAAGAAAAAATGATTCAACTGAATATCATTGTGTTGGGAAAAATGGTAGAAATGAATCAGTAGTATTTCTAAGAGGAGAAAAGGTGAATAAAGATGTAGAAAATACATTTAAGTTTTATAAAAAGAAGGCAATTTGGATTCAGTAAAAGGATTTAACAAGGTAGCAATATGCTGAGCAAAGTAAAAATGTTCTCCATATTGGTAAATCTCAATCTTTTCTTGCTGTGATAATTAATCAGATGACTACACACTAGCCACTCACCTGCTTTGAAACACAAATTTTACTTTATGTGCACAAAAAATTACCCTTTCATGCATGCATAAAAAATATATACAATTTCTCCAAGGGATGGAGGAGATGTTAGGTATCTGACTTGAAGGAAATAATTATTAATTTAAGATTAACCTACCATAGATAGACTGTTAGCATTTTTGTTTTATCTAAACACAGTCATATGAGAGCATAAGGCTGTCAGTGCGTTGGTGGAAGCTCTCCCACTGGTCCCAACAGCTGCTGAAATCACAAATATTTCAATCCTATTAATTCAACATGAAAAAATCATTAGCATTGTACTGAGGTGTTGGAACCAGCTCACTCCTGCTTGGCTGATCTCTCAAGTCAGGTTAGGAAATCTGCTCAGGAGCAATTTACTCTGTTAAATAAAGCCCATTATTTGGGTCACATTTTGTGGAGATGTTCCTTTGCTTGTCTATGATAAACTTAATTTAAGAAAGAAATTGAGAATTAGGAACTTGAGGGGAGGGGCTTTCTTTCTGTTACGGATCTCTTCAGATATATACTTAAAAATAATAAAATTTTTAAATAAGTATGAAAGCATGACACTGTTATCATCATTAAGAGTAATAACAATGAACAATTATTTAACCCTCATTAAATGAAAAGCCTTGGTCTAATCACTGAAGATTTGTTAACCTTCTTGGTTAACATGTCCTTATGGATTAGGTACTATTATTTCCACTCTCCCAATGAGGAAAACTAAGAAACAGAAAGAAGTCAATTATTTAAAGTAATATGTCTTATAAATCATGGAGCCTGAATTTCAATTCAGACAGTCTGGCTGTTGCATATATATATTCACTGTATATAGCTTAAGGTAAAAAATAAAAGAAAAAGTGAAAAGAAACCAAAACCTTTTTACTACAAGATATGTACAAGCAACCTCATTTTATTTCTGTAAGTGAGGTAGTAGCTAGTAAATGCCAAAACTAATATAAGTTTGAGACATCAGATTTGTAAAAGTCAACATGACACTTCTTCAAGTGGGACTAGAAGCTTAGTGAAAAGAAACCAAACCTTTTTACTACAAGATATGTACAAGCAACCTCATTTTATTTCTGTAAGTGAGGTAGTAGCTAGTAAATGCCAAAACTAATATAAGTTTGAGACATCAGATTTGTAAAAGTCAACATGACACTTCTTCAAGTGGGACTAGAAGCTTTATTTCCTTTAAGTCTAAGTCTGTCTATATTTACCTTGGAAGAATAACATATTGAACAGAACATGATTCTTTATATCTGCGTTTCTTCCTTGAATTTATGTTGCAGATAATAAGAGATGGGGGGATAATATGATAAAGGTTAATTCTTCTATACAGCATCTGTTTACTGTATAAAGTAAAAGGATGACACACTTGACTTTATGTGTAATTAAGTTTTAGTAGTAAATCCTGTGTGAACATGTGCTGTCTGTGATGGATGTTGGAAGTCTAACACAATTATAATGTTCAATAGGAGATTTGTTGCATATCTTAAAAGTCATGGGTTTCTCTAAATATAGTGATTCACTGGTAATCCTGATTAACCTCTATTTCAGAGTCATGCTTTAGAGTCCATACTTATAGTTTAGGACATTTAAGTCAAATATAGAAAATGCCTATCCTTATTTCCTTTCTCTCATACTTTTTTTTGGGGGGTCTCTGTTTCTTATGAAAAGTGAAAGTGAAAGTTTGTTAGTCATGTCCAATTCTTTGCAACCCATATACAGTCCATGGAGTTTTCCAGGTCAGAATACTGGAGAGGGTAGACTTTCCCTTCTCCTGGGAATCTTCCTAATTTATGGATTGAACCCAGGTCTGCTGAATTTCAGACAGATTCTTTACCAGGTAGCCACAAGGGAAGCCCAAGAATACTGGAATGGGTAGCTTATCCCTTCTCCAGAAGATCTTCCTGACACAGGAATCCAACAGAGTCTTCTGCATTGCATGTGGATTCTTTACCAACTGAGCTATCAGAGAAGCCCTCTTATGGACATGCCTATTTTCCCAGGTGACTTGAAGTCACATTAATGGCAGACACTATGTCTTTTTTTTTTTTTTAACAATTATTTATTTTAACTGGAGGCTAATTACTTTACAATATTGTGGTGGTTTTTGTCATACATTGACATGAATCAGCCAGCAGTGTACATGTGTCCCCCATCCTGGACCTCCCTCCTACTCCATCCCTATGGGTTTTCCCAGAGCACGAGCTTGAGTGCCCTTCATGCATTGAACTTACACTGGTCATCTACTTTACATATAGTAATATATATGTTTCAGTGCTGTTCTCTCAAATTATCCCACCCTCACCTTCTCTCACAGATTTCAAAATTTGTTCTTTACATCGGTGCTTTTTTTTGCTGTCTTGCAATTAGGGTTGTAGTTGTCATCTTTCTAAATTCCATATATATGCTTTAAAATTCTGTATTGGTGTTTCTCTTTCTGACTTCACTTTGTATAATAGGCTCCAGTTTCATCCACCCCATTAGAACTGACTCAGATACTTTCTTTTTTTATAGCTAAATGATATTCCATTGTGTATATGTACCACAACTTCCTTATCCATTCATCTGCTAATGTACATCTAGGTTGCTTCCATGTCCTAGCTATTGTAAACAGTGCTGCAACGAGCATTGGGGTACATGTGTCTCTTTCACTTCTGGTTTCCTTCATGCATATGCCCAGCAGTGGGATTGCTGAGTCATAGGACAGTTCTATTTCCAGTTTTTAAAGGAATTTCCACACTGTTCTCCATAGTGGCTGTACTAGTCTGCATTTACACCAACAGTTTAAGAGGATTCCCTTTTCTCCACACCCTCTACAGCATCTACTGCTTGTAGACTTTTTGATGGCAGCCATTCTGACTGGTGTGAGATGGTATTTCATTGTGGTATTGATTTGCATTTCTGTGATAATGAGTGATGTTGAAGATCTTTTCATGTGTTTGTTAGCCATCCATATGTCTTCTTTGGTGAAATGTCTGTTTAGTTCTTTGGCCCATTTTTTGACTGGGTAATTTATTTTTCTGGTATTGATTTTCATGAGCTGCTTATGTATTTTGGAGATTAATTCTTTGTCAGTTGCTTCATTTGCTATTATTTTCTCCCATTCTGAAGGCTGACTTTTCACCTTGCTTATAGTTACCTTCATTGTGCAAAAGCCTTTAAGTTTAATTAGGTTCCGTTTGTTTATTTTTGTGTTTATTTCCATTACTCTACTCTGAGAGGTGGGTCATAGAGGATTTTGCTGTGGTTTATGTCAGACAGTGTTCTGCCTATGTTTTCCTCTAAGAGTTTTATAGTTTCTTGTCTTCCCTTTAGATCTTTAATCTATTTTGAGTTTGTGTGTGTGTGGTGTTAGCATTCTGGTTTCATTCTTTTACAGGTTGTCGACCAGTTTTCCCAGCACCACTTGTTAAAGTAGTTGTCTTTTCTCCATTGTTTGTTTTTGCCTTCTTTGTCAAAGATAAGGTGTCCATAGTGAAGTCACTCAGTCGTGTCTGACTCTTTGCGACCCCATGGACTGTAGCCCTCCAGGCTCTTCCATCCATGGGATTTTCCAGGCAAGAATATTGGCGTGGGTTGCCATTTCCTTCTCAGGAGATCTTCTCACCTCAGGGAATGAACCCAGGTCTCCCACATTGTAGGCACACGCTTTACTGTCTGAGCCACCAAGGAAGTCACAAGGTGTCCATAAATGTGTGGATTTATCTCTGGGCTTTTCTATTTCATTCTGTTGATCTATATGTCTGTCTTTGTGCCAATACCACAGTGTCTTGATGACCATTATGGATTTGTGTATAGTCTGAAATCAGCCAGGTTGATTCCTCCAGTTCCACTCTTCTTTCTCAAGATTGATTTGGTTATTAGGGTTTTTTTGTGTTTCTGTACAAATTGTGAAATTATTTTTTCTAGTTCTGTGAAAAAATACTGTTGATAGCTTGATAGGGGTTATGCTGAATCTGTAGATTGCCCTGGGTAGTATACTCATTTTCACTATATTGGTTCTTCTAATCCATGAACATGGCATATTTCTCTATCTATTTGTGTCATCTTTGATTTCTTTCATCAGTGTTTTATAGTTTTCTATATATAGGTCTTTTGTTTCTTTAGCTAAATTTATCCCTAAGTATTTTATTCTTTTCATTGCAAGGGTGAATGGGATTGTTTCCCTAATTTCCCTTTCTATTTTCTCATTGTTAGTGCATAGGAATGCAAGGGATTTCTGTGTATAATATTATATGCTATAACTTTTACTGTATTCATAGATTAATTCTAGTAATTTTCTAGTGATCTCTTTAGAGTATTCTATGTAGAGGATCATGTCATCTGCAAACAGTGAGAGTTTTACTTCTTTTCTAATCTGGATTGTTTTTATTATTTTTTCTTCTCTGATTGCTGTGGCTAGGACTTCAAAAACTGTGTTGAACAGTGGGCACCCTGTCTTGCTCCTGATTTTAGAAGAAATGCTTTCAAGTTTTTGCCAGTTAGGATAATGTTTGCTGTGGGGTTTATCATATATGGCTTTAATTATGTTGAGGTATATTCCTTCTATGCTTGATTTCTGGAGAGTTTTGATCATAAATTGGTATTGGATTTTGTCAAAGGCTTTCTCTGCATCTATTGAGATAATCATATTGCTTTTATCTTTCAGTTTGTTAATATGGTGTATCATCACATTGATTGATTTGTAGATATTGAAGAATCCTTGCATACCTTGAATAAAGCCTACTTGGTAATGATGTATAATCTTTTTTAATGTGTTGTTGGATTCTGTTTGCTAGAATTTTGTTGAGGAGTTTTGCATCTATGTTCATCAGTGATATTGGCCTGTAGTTTTCTTTTCTTGTGTCATCTTTGTCTGGTTTTGATGTGAAGGTGATGGTGGTCTCATAGAATGAGTTTGGAGTTTATCTTCCTCTACAATTTTCTGGAAGAGTTTGAGTAGATAGGTGCTAGCTGGTCTTTAAAGTTTTGGTAGGATTCACTTGTGAAGCCAACTGGTCTGGGCTTTTGTTTGTTGGAAGATTTTTTTATTACAATTTTGACTTCCATTTTTGTGATGAGTCTATTAAGATTTTCTCTTTCTTCCTAGTTCAGTTTTGGAAGGTTATATGTTTCTAAGAATTTGTCCATTTCTTCCAAGTTGTCTATTTTATTGATATAATTATTCATAATAGTCTCTTGTGATCTTTTGTATTTCTCTGTCTGTTGTAATGTCTCCATTTTTTATTTCTAATATTATTATTTTGATTCTTCTCTCTTCTTTCCTTAATTATTCTGGCTAACATTTTTTATGTTTTATCTTCTCAACAAAAGACTTTTAGTTTTATTGATTTTTGCTATAGTCTCCTTCATTTCTTTTTCAATTATTTCTACTCTGATTTTTATTATTTCTTTCTTTCTATTAACTTTGGGGTTCTTCTTTTATTCCCTTTCTAGTTGCTTTAGGTGTAAAGTTAGTTTTTTTTTTTCTTTTGTTTCTTGAGGTAGGCTTGTATTACTATGAACCTCCCTATTAGCATTGCTTTTACTGAATCTCATAGGCTTGGGGTTGTCATGTTTTCATATTCACTTGTTTCTGTGCATATTTTTATTTCCTGTTTGATTTCTTCCATGATCTGTTGGTTATGCAGAAGTGTGTTGTTTATCCTCCATATGCTTGTATTTTTGATAGTCTCCCCTCCTTTGGTTGACATCTAATCTTACTGCTTTGTGATCAGAAAAGATGTGTTAAATAATCTCTCTCTCTCTTTTTTTTTTTCCTTTTTAATTTGTCAAGGCTAGATTTATGGCCCAGAATGTTATCTATCTTGGTGAATGTTCTGTGTAAACTTGAGAAAAAGGTAAAATCCATTGTTTTGGGGTGAAATGCTCTATAGATATCAATTAGGCCTAAATGGTTCATTGTATCATTTAAAGCTTGTGTTTCCCTGCTAATTTGCTGTTTTGTTGATCTATCCATAGATGTGAGTATGGTATTAAGTTCAGTTCAGTAACTAAGTTGTGTCCGACTCTTTGAGGCCCCATGGACTACAGCACACCAAGTTTCACTGTCCATCACCAACTCCTGGAGCTTACTCAAACTCATGTCCATTGAGTCAATGATGCCTTCCAACCATCTCATCCTCTGTTGTGTACTGTTAATTTCCCTTTTCATACTTGTTAAAATTTGCCTCGCATTTTGAGGTGCTCCTATGTTGGGTGCATATATATTTATAATTGTAATATCTTCTTCTTGGATTGATCCTTTGGTCATGTATAGTATCCTTCTTGAGAAAGTGATGGTATCCCACTCCAGTACTCTTGCCTGGAAAATCCCATGGACAGAGGAGCCTGGTAGGCTGTAGTCCATGGGGTAGTGAAGAGTCAGACACAACTGAGCAACTTCACTTTCACTTTTCACTCTCATGCATTGGAGAAGGAAATGGCAAGCCACTCCAGTGTTCTTGCCTGGAGAATCCCAGGGACGGGGGAGCCTGGTGGGCTGCTGTATATGGAGTCACACAAAGTCGGACATTTCTGAAGCGACTTAGCAGCAGCAGCAGCAGTAGCAGTAACAGTGTCCTTCTGTGTCTCTTATTGTGGTCTTTATTTCAAAGTCTATTTTATCTGATATGAGTATTGCTACTCCTACTTTCTTATGGTCTCTGTTTGCATGAAATATTTTTCTAGCCCTTCACTTTCAGTCTGTATGTGTCCTTAGGTTTGAAAAAGGTCTTTTGTAGACAGCATATTTAGAGGTCCTGTTTATTAATCTGTTTGGCCAGTCTTTGTCTTTTGGTTGGAGCATTTAACCCATTTACATTTAAGGTAATTGTTGATGCATATGGTCCTATTACCATTTACATTGTTGTTTGGTGTTCATTTTTTATAAACTGGTTCTGTGTTTCTTGTCTAGAGAAGATCCTTAAGCATTTGTTGAAGAATGGTGGTGCTGAATTCTCTCAGCTTTCGCTTGTCTATAAAACTTTTGATTTCTCCTTCATATCTGAATGAGATTCTTGATGAATAGAGTGATCTTGGTTATAGTTTTTCTTTTTCATCACTTTAAGTATGTCCTGCAATTCCCTTCTTGCCTGAAGAGTTTCTATTGAAAGATCAGCTGTTATCCTTATGGGGATCCCCTGTGTGTTATTTGTTGCTTTTCCCCTGCTGCTTTCAATACTTGCTGTTTGTGTTTGATCTTTCTTAGTTTGATTAACATGTGTCTTGGGATGTTTCACCTTGGGTTTATCATATTTGAGGCTCTCTGTGTTTCTCTAACTTGGGAGGCTAGCTCTTTCTCCATTTTAGGGATGTTATCAACTGTTATCTCCTCAAGTACAAGTATTTTCTTTTTGTCTTCTTCCGGGACTACTATGATTCTAATCTCATGATTTATTTTTTTGTTTCTTTCCTTACAGATTTTTTAAATTATTTTTTTATTTATTTACCAACAAATTTTTTAAATTATAAAATTATTTAAAAGGTAATAAAAATAAGATAAAATAACTATCTGGTTAAAACAATGAAACAGAGCATGATAAAATTGTATCTGTTAAATTGCTTAATCCTAAGAGAAGTCTTATTACTTGAAAATTTCTAGGTGTTTTTTAAGTTATTTCTGAACCATCATGTAGCCTTAATATGCTTAATGTATAGATCCTTCTCAAGAAATAAATGCATTGCCCTTAAATAAAGCCTTAAACATTCTCATGCATACCTCTCCTAAAAGAAATAGTGATCACCAAGGAAACATTCCTGTTCATTGTTCTAAGATAGACATGATTAAGATGGTATTTAGAGATGTGAATTTTGAAGAATCCATGAACTTGTGACATTGATTACAAAAGAGTGTGTACATCTCAGTTTGAGAGCAACTATTCTTTAAGAGACATGAAGACTGGACAACTGTGTCCAGGCTAAATGTATCCATTTTGAATTACTATAAATCATAATAGGAAGTCAGAAAACCAAATACAAGTATGTGTGTTTTTCTATGGCAAAGAGTAATAAAAAAGGAACAAATAAGTTTTGTTTTTTTTTTTTTTTTTTTTTTTTTAATTTCTGAGTGCAATGTCTATCAGTTCAGTTCAGTTCACTTCAGTTGCTCAGTCGTGTCTGACTGTTTGGAATCCATGAATTGCAGCACGCCAGGCCTCCCTGTCCATCACTAACTCCTTGAGTTCACTCAGACTCAGTCCATCGAGTCAGTGATGCCATCCAGCCATCTCTTCCTCTGACGTCCACTTCTCCTCCTGCTTCCAATTCCTCCTAGCATCAGAGTATTCTCCAGTGAGTCAACTCTTCGCATGAGATGACCAAAGTACTGGAGTTTCAGCTTTAGCATCTTTCCTTCCAAAGAAATCTGAGGGCTGATCTCCTTCGGAATAAACTGGTTGGTTCTCCTTGCAGTCCAAGGGACTCTTAAGAGTCTTCTCCAACACCACAGTTCAAAAGCATCAGTTCCTCGGCATTCAGCTTTCTTCACAGTCCAACTCTCACATTCATACATGACAACTGGGAAAACCATAGCCTTGACTAGGCAGAACTTTGTTGGAAAAGTAATGTCTCTGCTTTTCAATATGCTATCTAGGTTGGTCATAACTTTTCTTCCAAGGAGTAAGCGTCTTTTAACTTCATGGCTGCAATCACCATCTGCAGTGATTTTAGAGCCCCCCAAAATAAAGTCTGACACTGTTTCCACTGTTTCCTCATCTATTTCCCATGAAGTGATGGGACCAGATGCCATGATTTTAGTTTTTTGAATGTTGAGCTTTAAGCCAACTTTTTCATTCTCTTCTTTCACTTTCATCAAGATGCTCTTTAGTTCTTCAATTGATGCCATAAAGGTGGTGTCCTCTGCATATCTGAGGTTATTGATATTTCTCCTGGCAACCTTGATTCCAGCTTTTGCTTCTTCCAGCCCAACGTTTCTCATGATGTACTCTGCATATAAGTTAAATAAGCAGAGTGAAAATATACAGCCTTGGCATACTCCTTTTCCTATTTGGAACCATTTTTTTTTTTTTTAATTTCTGAGTGCAATGTCTATCAGTTCAGTTCAGTTCACTTCAGTTGCTCAGTCGTGTCTGACTGTTTGGAATCCATGAATTGCAGCACGCCAGGCCTCCCTGTCCATCACTAACTCCTTGAGTTCACTCAGACTCAGTCCATCGAGTCAGTGATGCCATCCAGCCATCTCTTCCTCTGACGTCCACTTCTCCTCCTGCTTCCAATTCCTCCTAGCATCAGAGTATTCTCCAGTGAGTCAACTCTTCGCATGAGATGACCAAAGTACTGGAGTTTCAGCTTTAGCATCTTTCCTTCCAAAGAAATCTGAGGGCTGATCTCCTTCGGAATAAACTGGTTGGTTCTCCTTGCAGTCCAAGGGACTCTTAAGAGTCTTCTCCAACACCACAGTTCAAAAGCATCAGTTCCTCGGCATTCAGCTTTCTTCACAGTCCAACTCTCACATTCATACATGACAACTGGGAAAACCATAGCCTTGACTAGGCAGAACTTTGTTGGAAAAGTAATGTCTCTGCTTTTCAATATGCTATCTAGGTTGGTCATAACTTTTCTTCCAAGGAGTAAGCGTCTTTTAACTTCATGGCTGCAATCACCATCTGCAGTGATTTTAGAGCCCCCCAAAATAAAGTCTGACACTGTTTCCACTGTTTCCTCATCTATTTCCCATGAAGTGATGGGACCAGATGCCATGATTTTAGTTTTTTGAATGTTGAGCTTTAAGCCAACTTTTTCATTCTCTTCTTTCACTTTCATCAAGATGCTCTTTAGTTCTTCAGTTGATGCCATAAAGGTGGTGTCCTCTGCATATCTGAGGTTATT
This sequence comes from Madoqua kirkii, assembly GCA_006408675.1. NCBI lineage: Eukaryota > Metazoa > Chordata > Mammalia > Artiodactyla > Bovidae > Madoqua > Madoqua kirkii. The sequence continues at coordinate 31,860 of SJYC01105898.1, read as the reverse complement.
GATATTTCTCCTGGCAACCTTGATTCCAGCTTTTGCTTCTTCCAGCCCAACGTTTCTCATGATGTACTCTGCATATAAGTTAAATAAGCAGAGTGAAAATATACAGCCTTGGCATACTCCTTTTCCTATTTGGAACCAATCCGTTGTTCCTAACTGTTGCTTCCTAACCAATGCATAGGTTTCTCAAGAGACATGTAAGGTGGTCTGGTATTCCCATCTCTTTCAGAATTTTCCACAGTTTATTGTGATCCACACAATCAAAGGCTTTGGCATAGTCAATAAAGCAGAAATAGATATTTTTCTGGAACTCTCTTTCTTTATCCATGATCCAACAGATGTTGGCAATTTGATCTCTGGTTCCTCTGTCTTTTCTAAATCCAGCTTGAACACCTGGAAGTTCACGTAATGCTGAAGCCTGTCTTGGAGAATTTGGAGCATTTCTTCACTAGAATGTGAGATGAGTGCGATTGTGCACTAGTTTGAGCGTTATTTGGCATTGCCTTTCTTTGGAACTGTGGCCACTGCTGAGTTTTCCAAATTTGTTGGCATATTGAATGCAGTACTTTCATAGCACCATCTTTCAAGATTTGAAATAACTCATCTGGAATTCCATCACCTCCACTAGCTTTGTTCACAGTGATGCTTTCTAAGGCCCACTTGACTTCACATTCCAGGATGTCTGGCTCTAGGTGAGTGATCACACCATCAGGATTATCTTGATCATGAAGATCTTTTTTGTATCGTTCTTCTGTGTATTCTTGCCATCTCTTCTTAATATTGTCTGCTTCTGTTAGGTCCATACCATTTCTGTCCTTTTTCGAGCCCATCTTTGTATGAAACATTCCCTCAAGAGATCTCTAGTCTTCCCCATTCTGTTATTTTCCTCTATTTTTTTTGCATTGATCACTGAGGAAGGCTTTGTTATCTCTTCTTGCTATTCTTTGGAACTCTGCATTCAGACGCTTATATCTTTCTTTTTCTCCTTTACTTTTCACTTCTCTTCTTTTCACAGCTATTTGTAAGGCCTCCCCAGACAGCCATTTTACTTTTCTGCATTTCTTTTCCATGGTTATGTTCTTGGTTCCTGTCTCCTGTACAATGTCATGAACCTCAGTCCATAGTTCACCAGGCACTCTATCTATCAGATCTAGGCCCTTAAATCTATTTCTCACTTCCACTGTATAATCATAAGGGATTTGATTTAGGTCATACCTGAATGGTCTAGTGTAGCTCATTAGTAGGGTTCCTTCCAATCCCTGCCCCCACTTTCTCACATCTCTAGCTCTCCTGTTTCATAAATCTGCTCATGTCAAAGGCACCAATACCCTGTATCTTTCCACACGTCGTCAATGGTTTGCACCATTTCTTCATTATTCACTTCTTCTTGAAACACTATCCACAGGTACCCTTCCAGAGCACCACCATTGTGGTTTTTCTTTTCTCTATTTTCAGTTTTATTTACTGGAACATCCTTTCCCTGGCCTCTAGAACTTAAGTTGCTTGACATTTCTCTTTTATCTATACATATTTACTACCTGGAATAGCTGTCAAGTTTACATTTCCAGCTCAGTCTCTACTGTGTCAAGTTCTTCAATTTAAGGCTCTCTTCTCTGATGTCTTATAGGCCTATTCATGTTAACTTGTCCCCAAAGGAATTCTTCATTGCACCATCACTCCCCTAATTTCATAAAATTCACTAATATCTATCTCAGAGCTAAGGTTCAAGACTAGAAGTCATACTTCATTTGCTGTCAATCATCCAGTGTTATCAGCTCTTCCTTTAAAATATTTCCTGGATCTACTTATATCCTGTCATCCTCTTTCCAGTAACTTAACTGCAAGTCACCAAGACCTTCAACTCAGTTATTTCTCTCTGCTTCCAGTTCCGATTTTCTGAAACTCTCTTCTCCATGCAGGACACAAAGCTGCATTTCCCAAAATTAAACCAGGCATGTTTCATCACTGCTGAAAATGCTCTAACTACATCTATCACACACAGAACTAAATCCAAGCTCTTCTGAGTCCTGGCCCTTGTCTAAGCTCTGATTTCATCTCTCTCACGTTTGTCCAGGTGAGTGTCTCCAACCTGCTGTGTTGATCGTGTTTGGAACTTGCCAGGCCTGTCTCTGCTCTGGGGCCTTGGCATCAGCCCTTCTCACGACTGGAAAGTACTGTCTGAGGTATGTTCACGGTTTGTGCTTCACTCCGTTAGCACCTGGCCCAGTGTGATCCTTCAGCTTGATTTCTGATCCTCTAGTTAAAGTATTACTTGTCCACACTTGCTGCTTCCTATCACAGTGCTGTGTTTCTTATTTTTTCTTAGCATTTATCACTACTCGAGTTTCCATTATATATTTGTCTAGTTTTTTTTCTTTTTTTTTCCATTGTTTAAATCCCTTGAGGAAAAAACACAGTTTTCTCAACTGCTATTTAGGATCTGCTGCCTCTAGCCTTGAGGACTGGACTCCACAGCTTATCCTTTAAATCCTCTTAGCCCTGGAAGTGCTACTTTTAGCGCTGCCCACGCTGCCTTTGGCAGAAGTTTGTGTGGCCCCACCAGCATCGCCAGAATGGTCTTCACCACTCCTGCTTCCTTCAGTCACTGGCTCTGCTCTGCTTCACAATTAGCTTAGAGACGGAAGAAGAGAAATTGAGGCCAGAGAGAATCCTATCAATGACGACAGAGAGACTTTTAGGATCTGCTGCCTCTAGCCTTGAGGACTGGACTCCACAGCTTATCCTTTAAATCCTCTTAGCCCTGGAAGTGCTACTTTTAGCGCTGCCCACGCTGCCTTTGGCAGAAGTTTGTGTGGCCCCACCAGCATCGCCAGAATGGTCTTCACCACTCCTGCTTCCTTCAGTCACTGGCTCTGCTCTGCTTCACAATTAGCTTAGAGACGGAAGAAGAGAAATTGAGGCCAGAGAGAATCCTATCAATGACGACAGAGAGACTCTTAAAAAGTATAAGAAGCATTTAATTTTACACACCATAAACAGAATGAGTAATATAAAAACAACAAAAAAATTCACTGAATTAAGTCATCGGACCGCTTACAATCTGGATGATAACAATTGTCATAGAGTGGAAAAATCAGACACCAGATTTCAATGTGGTGAAGGGGAAATGCAAGAAGTAAGTGTTGACTTTTCTTTATAAAGCTTCACTGAGGAGAAAGAAAGGAGAATGAGGAGAGGAGGAGAAGGAGAGTCAACAGAAAGTCTTCATTTCACGACAGGAGAGAAATGAGTGTCTACATACTATGGGGAATGGGGTAAGAACTGATGGAGATAAACCTTAGGTCTTGGGAAGAGCCATTCCAGTAGCTAATATTTAATAAGCCCCCAGCGGGGTCACGGGGGGCTTATTTTAAACATATTAGCACATGAAGAGGGAAGATGGAATCTTTCACTGAAACTAGAAGGAGAACAAAGACAGATCTCTACAGGGTCTGGATAGACACAGGTTCGAAGTGGCAGGGAGTGCAGTTCCTTCCCGTCCTCCACTTCTGGCCTCTACTCTGTTCGCAGTAGGAAATGTTCTCTCCTGAGAGTTTTAGGAGAGACAGAAATAAGCAACTGGGAATACAGAAAAGAGGGGCAGTTCAGCTTTAGGAGACTGAAGACTGTGAGTTCACAGTGGCTCTGTCCTGTGGTTTTTCATCACTGAGCAGCCTGGTCATAGGAAGGGAAGGATGGATTCTTTAATGAATAGATGCATAGCTTGTTGCTAGACATGGTAACCACATGATAAGAGGTTATCAGGAACAAAAACATTGGTAAAACGGTTGAAGTGCTGGGCCTTTGGACTAAACTGATCAGGGAGGGTGGTGAAGCCAGAGCAGCGCTCAGCCATCGAGCTGACCTGGAGAAGGAGGCTGCGGCTCTCCACAGTGGGAGAACCGTGACCCAGAGGAAGCGGATTGGGATGCGGCAGGCAGAGGGCAGCACAGACCTGGCCCGAGGCGCTGAAACTTCCAGAGTTTTAGATGCCAGAGAGGTGGTAATTCTGGGTTAAGCGATGGTCAAGAATATGGTCACATAATCAGATGACTGAAGTCAAATGATGTTTGACGGTTTCTAAGGTTGGGTGTTTTTTTTGTTGTTGTTCTTCGAGTACAGAACGGTGTCCAACAGAGTTCAAACGGCTGGAGGAAGCGAGAGGTCAGAAGCTGAAACATAGAGGAAAATGCCAGAGAAATAGGAAATGGGAAAAGTGGAACTGGACAGACGAGCATTGACAAGGGATTGTATTGAACTGAACCCCAAGATGACACAGGAGGAAGAAGAGTAGGATCCGCTAACTTCCAGCTGCCAAGTGCAGAGTCGGTGGAAACGACTTTAAGCTTAGTGTGAACTGTCTCCTGTAGCCTTTGAAACTTGAAGGTATCTCTTATTTTCCAGAAAAAAAAAATGTGGATGGGCATCAGAGGAACTTTCAACAGCTTCAGAGGCAATAAAATAGGGGTTTTGCAAGACATATTACATTGTCTTAGAAACAGTCTACGTTAGTGGATGAGACCATTTCCCAAGGAAGTGGCCAAGATGTGAACGGGCCATGTCAGCTTTGGTCTGGGAAACAGAGCAGCTTTGGGGGGTTTTCATTGTGAGAGATGGGTGTGGACGCAAGACGGGCTGTTTTTCCTCTCCTTTATGGATCCCAGCATCCCGTCAAGTTACACCACTGAATTTGGCACTGCCTAACTGGGCATCATTGTATGTACCTTCGTTGACATCACTGCCAGAGAACTTGACAGATTTTGCACATCAGTAACCAATTAAGATCAGATGACTTTGATTTTGAAATAAAAGTTCTAAATTTTCAAAAATGTCCTACATAATAAAGATTGATATTTACATTTTACTACTTATTCACCCAATATTAAATGTTTTATGTCAAAATAGATTTGTATAAAGTCAGAAATATTACTAGTATAACCAAGCCCTACCTTCCTTAGGAATTGTTATTTATAATCTGATAATTCCCTATGAAACTTAAAGAATACCCTTAACACTGTTCACAGTTTTTAAGGACAGAGTGTAGTTACGTATGTAATAATATTCTATCATTTGTGACCCACAGACTGTAGCCTGCCAGCCTCCTCTGTCCAAGAGGGTTCCAGGCAAGGATATTAGGGTTGGTTGCCATTTCCTTCTCCAGCGGATCTTCCCAGATCAGGGACTGAGCATGTCTTCTGCACTGGCAGGCACGTTCTTCACCACTGAGCCACCAGGGAAGAGCTCGCCACTCCTTAGATACTTCAAATAAGGTCTTGTCAAGCTATCACTCAGGTACCCCAACTTACAGGCAGGATGAGGGGTGCCCTGGGTAGATATTAGCACTTGATAAATTGTGCAAAGTTCTATTAGTGAAACTTCAGTAGACTGTTCATATGAAATCTGGTCAACTGTCCTCTTGCAGTTTTGATTGCGTTGATTACACTGTAATTGTGCCATATTGTTAAAAAAAAGTAAGCTTTCCTTTTTTAGGGTATGAAATATTCTTTTTTAATTGTTGGAATCTCAAATATCAATATGGAAGTAACAGAAAAATCATAAGTATGAACTCAAATGTAGTTCAGTTCAGTTCAGTCCTCAGTCGTGTCTGACTCTTTGTGACCCCATGAACCGCAGCATGCCAGGCCTCTCTATCCATCACCAACTCCCAGAGTCCATCTAAACCCATCTCCACTGAGTTGGTGATGCCTCAAGCTTTCCTAGCATCAGGGTCTTTTCAAATGAGTCAGCTCTTCGCATCAGGTGGCCAAAGTATTGGAGTTTCAGCTTCAACATCAGTCCTTCCAATGAACACACAGGACTGAGCTCCTTTAGGACGGACTGGTTGGATCTCCTTGCAGCCCAAGGGACTCTCGAGAGTCTTCTCCAACACCACAGTTCAAAAGCATCAGTTCTTTGGTGCTCAGCTTTCTTTATAGTCCAACTCTCACATCCATACATGACCACAGGAAAAACCATAGCCTTGAATAGATGGACCTTTGTTGACAAAGTAATGTCTCTGCTTTTTTAATACACTGTCTAGGCTGGTCATAACTTTCCTTCCAAGGAGTAAGTGTCTTTTAATTTCATGGCTGCAATCACTATCTGCAGTGATTTTGGAGCCCCCCCAAAATAAAGTCAGCCACTGTTTCCATTGTTCCCCCGTCTATTTGTCATGAAGTGATGGGACCGGATGCCATGATCTTTCTTTTCTGAATGTTAAGCTTCAAGCCAGCTTTTTCACTCTCCTCTTTCACCTTCATCAGGAGACTCTTTAGTTCTGGCAAATGCAGAAGTGGCTGCAACATAGCGTGAGCGTGGTGCTTCCGTTTGTCTGCGCTCGTGTTCGCACTAAAAAGATTGGATAGACTGTTGCTTCGCGTTTGGAATGCACCCACAAAGGAGTGTTCACTCTTCACATTAAAACTAACTTGCTCCAATGGGCCCTTTACAGGAACTCCCAGGAATGCTGTGTACAAATGTGAAGACCACTCACCCAAAATTGTGCAAAACCAGGATAAGTGGTGGGAGAGCCTGGACCAGAGCGAAGGAGACACCTCCCCTCCTGGCTCTGCCACAGCCTGCGACAGCCTGTGCTGTGACCTGGCTTTTACAGACTGTTGCTTACTCGTCCGAAAAGGAAAATGTTTGAGTCTGATAATCCCCTACGTCCTTTTCCATATTGACACTACTCAAGCTACTTTTTAAGAGGAAAAAAGCAAAGATGTTTATCTCACAGCCTCTAGATTTTCCCAAATGCGTCATTATATTTTCCTCTTCCTTGAGAGAAGAAAGCAATATATATATACTTATATATATATATATACACACATATATTGTATACATGTATATATATATGTATACATACATATGTGTGTGTGTGTATATACACTATATGTATATATATACTTATATATATACTTATATATATATATATACACACATATATTGTATACATGTATATATATATGTATACATACATATGTGTGTGTGTGTATATACACTATATGTATATATATACTTAGTTTCAGCTTCAACATCAGTCCTTCCAATGAACACACAGGACTGAGCTCCTTTAGGACGGACTGGTTGGATCTCCTTGCAGCCCAAGGGACTCTCGAGAGTCTTCTCCAACACCACAGTTCAAAAGCATCAGTTCTTTGGTGCTCAGCTTTCTTTATAGTCCAACTCTCACATCCATACATGACCACAGGAAAAACCATAGCCTTGAATAGATGGACCTTTGTTGACAAAGTAATGTCTCTGCTTTTTTAATACACTGTCTAGGCTGGTCATAACTTTCCTTCCAAGGAGTAAGTGTCTTTTAATTTCATGGCTGCAATCACTATCTGCAGTGATTTTGGAGCCCCCCCAAAATAAAGTCAGCCACTGTTTCCATTGTTCCCCCGTCTATTTGTCATGAAGTGATGGGACCGGATGCCATGATCTTTCTTTTCTGAATGTTAAGCTTCAAGCCAGCTTTTTCACTCTCCTCTTTCACCTTCATCAGGAGACTCTTTAGTTCTGGCAAATGCAGAAGTGGCTGCAACATAGCGTGAGCGTGGTGCTTCCGTTTGTCTGCGCTCGTGTTCGCACTAAAAAGATTGGATAGACTGTTGCTTCGCGTTTGGAATGCACCCACAAAGGAGTGTTCACTCTTCACATTAAAACTAACTTGCTCCAATGGGCCCTTTACAGGAACTCCCAGGAATGCTGTGTACAAATGTGAAGACCACTCACCCAAAATGTGCAAAACCAGGATAAGTGGTGGGAGAGCCTGGACCAGAGCGAAGGAGACACCTCCCCTCCTGGCTCTGCCACAGCCTGCGACAGCCTGTGCTGTGACCTGGCTTTTACAGACTGTTGCTTACTCGTCCGAAAAGGAAAATGTTTGAGTCTGATAATCCCCTACGTCCTTTTCCATATTGACACTACTCAAGCTACTTTTTAAGAGGAAAAAAGCAAAGATGTTTATCTCACAGCCTCTAGATTTTCCCAAATGCGTCATTATATTTTCCTCTTCCTTGAGAGAAGAAAGCAATATATATATACTTATATATATATATATACACACATATATTGTATACATGTATATATATATGTATACATACATATGTGTGTGTGTGTATATACACTATATGTATATATATACTGCTTTCTTTTCTCAAGGAAGAGGAAAATATAATGACACATTTGGGAAAATCTAGAGGCTGTGAGATAAACATCTTTGCTTTTATATATATATATATGTAGATATAGACACATACACACACCTATATAGTTCAAGTGGGCTTCCCTGGTAACTCAGATGGTAACGAATCTGCCTGCAGTGTGAGAGACTGGGTTTGATCCCTGGGTTGGGAAGACCCCCTGAAGGAGGACATGGCAACCCACTCCAATACTCTTGCCTAGAGAATCCTCATGGACAGAGGAGCCTGGTGGGCTACAGCCCATGGTGTCGCAAAGAGTCGGACACGACTGAATGACTAAGCACATACACACATAGTTAAACAGTTTCAGATTACTTAAAATGCCTTGTAAACATGCTGAAGTTATTGGAAGTGGCCAGTGATTGTTAGCATACAGTCAATTTTTTTCAGCTTGCATTTCCCCTTCATGGACTTAAACATGCCTCTTTGCATGAGTGGTGGAGAAATACACACATCTCCAGATATTTGCATATTAATTGACTTTCATTTTAGGTGTGAATTAAAGGAAAACACAAAAGAAATATTAAACTCTATACAAATTTTTATATCAAAACATGCTCCAAATCTGAAATATCATCAGTTGCAAGGGAAAAAAGTTGCTTTGAGTGAGGTTCTTAGTGATCTGCCGCATGTAATGCATGTGTTTCCCGGCATTTGGCTGGCTCTATAATTTTTTACTATTTTACATGGTGACATGTGCAGCCCCATCTATTCCCACTTTCTTCTGGTTGTAACACTAAATTATACATGGTCTTTCCCAGTCTTATCTCTGCATCCCTGGAGAGGTGGGGCCATTCTACCTAGCCCTTAGATTCTGAGAATTCCAAAGCATAACCATTATGTTCAGAATTAAGAGCTGCTCCTTTCAGTTAGAGAAGATGATGGGTAATGATTTTAGAGTATTTCTCTTCCTTTTGGAGTTATGACAGTTGGGAATGGAGAGCTACAGAGCCTAGAAACTCTCCTATTTATGTATGAATAATATAAAATAATTTAAAGCTTTTTCTCTTACTGACAAAACAGAGAAATAATGAAAGCAATCATAGTATCTGCTCGGTGACAGAAACTGATAGCAAAGTTGTGACTTTTTGTAATGTAATATTCAACCATTCTCAGATTCTCCAACACTCTGAGATAACTGGTTGTGCTCCAGTTTGAGAGATGAGATTTAAGGAGATCAGAACATGTCCAAAGTCTCAGTTACCTAGCATCAAGGTTTGGATTTGAATTCAATTGGAATGGAACTGAATGCATCCATGCTTTTAGGCACATGTGTATACTTTTCACATCAGAATAAATAAGAACATTATTATAAATAAGAACCAAGATAAATAAGAACTGTTGAAATATAGCAATAGTTCTTAGGATGGCTGCATTGTAATGTTTCTCCAACTACAGTATACCAAATCTTGTAGTTTTTGGCAAAGGATCCTCATTTAGTGAACAAATACTTGCCTGCAGTCTAGCTTGGTTGTTGTGGTTCAGTCGCTCAGTTGTGTCCATCTCTTTGTGACCCCACAGACTTTCCCAGCATCAGGGTCTTTTCCAGTGAGTCAGCTCTTTGCATCAGGTGGCCAAAATACTAGAGCTTCAACTTTAGCATTGGTTTTTCCAGTGAATAATCAGGGTTGATTTCCTCTAGGATTGACTTGTTTATCTCCTTGCTGACCAAAGGACTCTCTTAATTTAAATAGGCAAACCTATATTGGAAACCTGCTGTGTTCAAGGCAGACCACCAAAAATTAAACAATAGCATTAGTAAGACAATTTCAACCCTTGAGTAAATATGGTTCCCTTCATTATGATCTGACAGTCAAGAGTGGTACAAAAGAGAACCAGACAAAACACTTTATAAGCAGAGAGAAGAAAGTGCTGTCTTCCTACTAAAGGGAAGGAAGGTTTCATAAGGGAAGCAACCACAGAGCCGAATCTTGGAGGTTATGTTCAGAGGCCCTCTGTCTCGGTTAATTTCCAGTGTGATCTTTTTAAGCCTGAATAAACAGTGAACTATAGATGAGACACTGTATCGTGGTGGTTGGCTGAACCCACATCCTACCTAAGCCTCTGATGACTATACAGTCCTTGACCAGCTGGATAACCTTTCTCCATTTGTTTTGTGCTTGTTCCTCATAGTATTTGTAAAGCAGGGAGCAGGGAAGGAGAGGGATGGACTGGAAGTTTGAGATTATTAGATGCGAACTATTATGTTTAGAATGGATAAACAACAAGGTTCGACTGCACAGCTCAGGGAACTGTATCCAGTATCCTGTGATAAACCATACTGAAAAAGAATATGAGAAAGGAATGCATTTAACTGAGTCACTTTGCTGTATAACAGAGATTGGCACAGCATTGTAAATAGACTATGCTTCAATAAAATGAAAGCAAGAAAGAAAGAAGGAAAAGAGGAAAGAAGGAAGAAAAGAGAGAAGGAAAGAAAGAAGGAAAATTCCAGTGGAAACAGGCAAAAATATCGGACAGGCTGAAAGGCTCATGCAGGGTCTTATCTGAATGTTCAGCAGGGAAAGGACACTGTGCTCTCTCTATTCTGAAGACTTTTCAGATTTTTTTCATCAAAAATCTTTAGCTATAAATGAGAAACTTCTCATTGCTGTGCCTCGAAGATGCTAGTTTGAACTAAGAAAGAAGCAGAGATGGGTCAAAGAGAAATGCCCTGAAACTGCGACGTGAGGAGCGGAGTGGAAATCTTGCTCCCACTCCTTCCCTTTGTTTCCAGGAGCATGGTGACTCAGACCAGGGCTGGGTTAAAACTGTCAAGCAAGAACCCTATCATTGCCCTTTTCCAAACGTAATTGTTCTCTCTCCTAAATCCACGAGAGGCAGTCAGAAACACAGCCACGAATCAAGGAGCCAAAATAGCCGCTAATTGCTACTCCTAAAATGATGCAGTGTCTAAAAGAAAAATCCTGGGAGCTAATTAAAAGTTGTGGAAATATCTTCACGGTGCTGGTGCCTCCGTGTTTCAAGGATGATGGCAGCATTTTCGAAAGAGCTCAGGCGGCAGCAGGGATCACTGGGTGGGCTGTGGAAAATCATCCCACACTTTAGGGAAAAGGGGGCAGAAGTAAAATTCACAAGCTGCATGTCGGTCACATCAAGCTTAAAGAGGTTTTCATCAACTGTGTTGGTGCTATGTTTTTCCACTTGTTATCATTTATTTTGATATTTAAAACCATATAAAGTAATAATACAAAGTTAAAACCAGAACGCCTATATACATAGGAGAAAGTTTTATATTTTTCAGTACAATAAAATGTATTTCATAAAGCTATCTTGAATTCGGATAGACTTGGATAAATTTAATGCACTTGAATTGGTCAGTGATTGCTTAACATGACTTTGCTAGCATTCAACAATACAGTCAGGTCTAATACTATTTAAATTTAGTTCCATGGTATTTTCTTCCCTACGCTGTTGTGTGAACTAGCATTGTTTGGTGAAAGGGCTCTAAATAAAGGGCAGGAGCTCTGAGTCTGTAACCTTGAGGAAGGACACAGACCCTCAGGGCTCCAGTTTCTAATCTGTGAAACTAGGGCTCTGTATCCACACTTTCAGGCTATGGTTGGTCTTCTATGTCTGTGTGCTAAGCGGCTTCAATCGTGTTCAGCTCTTTGCAACCTCATGGCCTGTATACCCCAGGAGGCTCCTCTGTCCGTGAGATTTCTCAGGCAAGAATACTGGAGTGGGTTGCCATTTCCTTCCCCAGGGGATCTTCCAGACCCAGGGATGGAACCCACATCTCCTGTGTCTCCTACACTGGCAGGCAGGTTCTTTACCATCTGTGCCACCTGGGAAGCCCAGCTTCCTGGATGGCTCAGGCAGTAAATAATCTGCCATACAGGAGATGCCGGTTCGATCCCTGGGTCAGACAGATCCCCTGGAGAAGGAAAAGCAACCCATTCCAGTATTCTTGCCTGGGAAACCCCATGGACAGAGGAGCCTGGAGGGCTGTAGTCCACAGGGTCACAAAGCGTCAGACACAAGTGAGTATGGATGCACTGAGCCAATTAGACAGTCACGTGGAGGGGAGAATGACCTCTTCCTCACGGCTCACTGCAAAGTAATCCTCATCACCAAGCTGCTTCCAGTCCTAGTAACCTCTGGTTAGTGTGATGCAGCTGGTCAGAGGAGACCAGTAACCTTTTCTCATCTGGGAAATAATAAAGACTCATTCATATTTAGAACCAAATATACCATTTAGCAAAAGACCATTTGTGACCTTTTAAAACTTTTTTTCAGTATTTCACTTCTTAAATCTAGTCTTTGCAGAAGCTTGGGTTCTGCTACTTTGTCTTCAACAGATACAACTATAATGTCTGGAGTTCACTAGTACATAGAAGAATGGGAGAAACTCCAGGCCTAGAATGTAGTACAGACATGTTTGTATTGTTTCAGCTCTCTGAGATACTTGCTGCATTTTACTCTTTTCCTTAGTTTCAGAGGATCCATCCAATGACCACTCTCAGTCATCAGATCCATAGGCCAATAGTTACCTCCTCACTAAGACTGTCTTGTAAAAGAATTTCACTGGCTGAATTTATGGAAGATGTTATTCAATGCTACTGCAATGGGGGAATGAGACAAAACTCAACTCTGCTGAAATAAAAAGCAGGATGATTGTAAGGTGAAATGAACTAGTGGAAAAGTAAGCACTGCAGGATATTAGGGGAGATTGGTGGCCAGGGGGAGGCCTACATCTTAAAGTAGCAACAAAATAACTTACAATTGCAAGTTTTCTAAATTAAATTCTTGAAGAAAAGGGAGGCAAGGGGCCCTTTAAAAAAGTTTACTCAAGCTGAGGGGAGCTTCCCTGTGTCTTATTCAAGGTAAAACGTGCTCTGAGAATGCTGAGAAAGGGAAGAGTTTTCTTGCTTAGATGAAAATCAGGTATTTGGAGAAAGACTTAAATAATGAACTATCCCCCATCACTTACCCCTGTTTTATAGTGACTCATAATCACTTTTAATTGGGGCTTTCTTATGAACAAGAGGAAAATAAATTGTAAATTTGAAAGAATTTGACTCATGCTTGTGTGAGGTGTTGGCCTGAATACAACTAAATGGGCTTCTCAGTTTTCTTTCTCGGCAGAGTCTATGTAATTATTTTAATGACTGTGAACTCCACATAAATGGTGTGGTTGGTTAACGGAAGAGGAGGCAGGTGATGGCAAGTAAAGGAAAAGCAGGAGCAGAGAGGAGGGAGACTCCAGGCTGGCTGAGACCTCCACCCTGTGGTTCAGCCTCACTGGATGTTGCAACTCTGCAAGTGCTAAGCAGCTCAGGGGCATCTGGGAACCTGGAGAGGAACACTGGGAGATGCTGTTAAAGACACGATGGTCTGGTTGGCTGGAAGAAAGTGGAGAACCAGGCAACCTATGGAAGAAGGATGCCTGCGGAAGTTATTTTATTTTGTGTGTTTTCAACTTTTTCGGTGGCTCAGAGGGTAAAGCATCTGCATGCAATGCGGGAGACCTGGGTTCGATTCCTGGGTCGGGAAGTTCCCCTGGAGAAGGAAATGGCAACCCACTCCAGTATCCTTGCCTGGAGAATCCCATGGATGGGAGAGCCTGGTGGGCTACAGTCCATGGGGTCGCAAAGAGTCGGACACAAGCGAGCTCACATCACTTCATTTCTTCACTTCACTTCAACTTTTTCTACAGCTTGAGTGAAGGATCAATGGATAAAGTATTTAAAAAGCTTGGCTAAGAAGGCCACATTACTCAATTCCTAAAAGGCAGTTGCCTTTGCAAAGACTACAAACCCACACATACACATTTGCACACACATATACCTAAGACTAATATTAAAACAAAATAACACTCATATTTTCTGTTCATTTCTCTCTTTTTAAAAGACTTAACCTATGCAACCTATACTAACTTTGCAACATTTTTATGTCATATTAGTTCTTCTTCACAAATCTAGGGAAGTAACTCCAAGGAGAAGGAAAAAGAACAAACATGTCTTAGATGTCTTTGGCCTTATGGCCCAAACTGGCCTACCCTGATTTTAGCATTTATTTGAAGTCATGTCTTTCAACTGAGCAACTTTGCTTGTTGTTCAGTCTCTAAGTCACGTCCAACTCTTTGCCACCCTATAAACTGCAGCACACCAGGCTTCCCTGTCCCTCACTATCTCCTGGAGCTTGGTCAAACCATATGCATCGAGTCAGTGATGCCATTCAACCATCTCATCCTCTGTCACCTCCTTCTTCTCTTTCCCTCAATCTTTCCCAGCATCAGTCTCTTTTCCAATGAGTTGACTCTTCACATGAGGTGAGAATGTCATAAAGATGTTGCAATTTTTAATATGAAGGATAGTATGGATTTCCCCAACTTTTAGAATAAAAGAGACAATGCAAGAAGACACACAGCCTGTGCCCTGTCTTCAAAGGCTCTTCATCTGATCCTTTACCTTGGGGGACGGGCAAGTCCATGCACCTCATTTGGGACTTTTCATGTGGCAATAATATCTTTAGTTTTAGATTTAATAAATCAATGTTTGATAGAGAATCTTACTTAATATACATATATTTTAAGGTGCATGTTTTCTGAAAATTATAGTACATTTATCAAGTAAGTTAAAACCTTTAATGCATGTTTTCTAGCACATTCAGATGGAGAAGATAATAAACCTGTCCTGAGCAAGTTTCCATGCCTCCCACGTTAAAATTCCCAACAATACTAATGACTGAAGAAAACTTCTTCCCATTCAGGCCTCCTTGCGCCCTTATGCAAATCAAAGATTTTTGTCTCAACCATTTGCCATGCATATGTTAGTTCATTTATTTATTAAACCTTTCTTGAGCATTAATTAGGTGCTAGTTATAATGTCAAGTACTTAAAATACTATAAATAAGGTCCCAACTTTCAAGAAGTTTACAGGAGGATAGTTAAAATATGTTTAATTTTCATAACAAACAGAAGAAATAATTCTGTTCATTATGACAATATTCAAGTAAAGGACCACATGCCTGCAAATTCAACATGCCAACTGTTATTAATACTTGCCTACTACTTGAAATTATTCTTGGTTTTCTTGATCTAGCATATTTAAAGGTTCAGCAATGAAAAGATGATAATATACACTAATACATTAGCATTATACAATAGTTAGAGAGCAGTGAACAATATTAAAATTCAAGCCATTTATTCTCAGGAAGAAATAAGATTTAATCGCTAACACAGTTCTCCAGAATCACATTAACTCTGTCCACTAGAGAATATATTTATTTGAATATATTTTTAAAAGGCCACACATCTTCTAAGAATTCAATGAAAGTTATAAGAAAATCTGCTTTGTTTGATTTCTCCTTTGTGTTATACTTAACACAGTTACCTCACTGGAGAACAGGGATTTAATTGATGAAAATAATAACTACAAATGGTAAGCTTTCTTGGGGTGGGGGAAGAGCTTCTAGCCGATCAGTAAACAAAAACCCTCAACAACCAGTAGTTCCTTCAGCTGATAGTGCAAGATTCAAACTGCCTTGTGGTGTTAGTTAATCTTCTTAGGAATGTGTCATTCCGGTAAATAGCCCCCCAAAGTCTCAACCTTACTATTTTGTCCTGTGGAAAAAGAGGAAATATGGAAATGTAGAATTCTCTACCCCATTTCACATTAAACAAATCCTGAGGTATGTCAGGATGAAAGAACTCTGAGCGCATTTCAAGTTCAGTGGCAGCGGTACTGCTCTCCAGCAAGCTGACCTGGCCATGCAACTGCAGAACAAAATTTACCCAGCATCTGGAACTCTGCCAGAGATAAGTGGGTGATATCCTCCAAGTGGGGGCTTCAAGAAAATCCTATTATCTGATTATGCATCTAAGCAGAGCTAAACTACAAAATAAGCATCGTATCAAAGATATGAAACAGAATTGTGTCAGAGCTTAGCAATGAAAAGTACTAAGAAAAACTGTTGTGTGTGTGTGTGTGTTAAGAATACAAGTTTCATCAAAGAATGTCCCATAATTCTTTAATCTGAAGAAGGAGGTTGTGTTATTTATATCATTTTGAGGAACCACTAAAATAACCTCTGACAATGGGATGGCATGCGCCTTTAAAAGCCAGCTGAGATAGTCCCTAAAAATAGTTTCCCAAGCAACAGAGTCAAATCGTTGGGGAATCTGCTCTTTAATGCAGTAGAGAGTCTATTCCTATGGCCCTTAAAGCAGCCAAAGTAATAAATACAAAAAGGTAACTTTTCTCCATGAGCTGTTCTTACCTCTCCTTCGTGACTTTGTTCCCACCCAGGAGTGATATAACATTGCTTACCTGCAGGCTCCTGGGTCCATGGGAGAAGGCAGCGCACTCTGCCACTAGGTTAAATGTTCTCAAGAGAAGGCAGTGATGCCAATGAACCCCTCTGTTGCCTGGGCACTGCCTGTCTCTAACTCCGAGGAATGAGTACCCATGGGGTGTTTCCAGGACACTGAAACTTTAGACTGCAACAATAGAGTGCTTGAATAGCCTTTATGCCCAGTCCAGACCTGCCCTTTCCTTCCCCCAGCCCTAAATCAGGCAGGAAAAATGCTGATCAAACATGAATTTCTGTGTCAGTGCTGCCTGATAAACAACACAACCACTATTAATGAGAAGCATTTCCAAAGATGAATCATCCAAGGAACTTACTTGAGATAAATGATGCATTCTGATAGACAAAGCCATTAAGAGGTATGTTAAAAATTAAGATATGTGTGTGTGTGCAGCCCGCTCAATCATGTCCAACTATCTGGGACCCCATGGACTGTAGCCTGCGAGGCTCCTCATCCATGGGATTTTTACAGGCAAGATTACTGGAGTAGGTTGCCATTCCCATCTCCAGGGATCTTCCTGACCCAGGGATTGAACCCGTGTCTCTTGAAAGTCTCCTGCATTGCAGGTAGATTCTTTACTGCTGATCCACCAGGAAGATAATGTGGGATATATAGAATTGGTCCATTGCAACCTCTTTGAAGATAAGCTATCTTTTGGAAACTCTCAGGAGTTGTCATTTTATGTATACATGTACTGTGGATAGCTTTGCTTTTGTAATGGTGCAAGTAGATGAAATAGGCATTGCCATTTTATATTTTATGTTGAATTTATAACAGATCATGAGTTTGAAAGTCTGACTCTTTCTATCATCGTCATTTTTTTTCTACCAGTTTTAACTTGTCCCTTATTAACCTCCTATGGAAGAGGTTCGTGATATTGTACAGGAGGCAGTGATCAAGACCATCCCCAAGAAAAAGAAATGCAAAAACACAAAATGTTTGTCTTAGGAGGACTTACAAATAGTTGTGAAAAGAAGAGAAGTGAAAGACAAAGGAGAAAAAGAAAGATATACCCAACTGAATACAGAGTTCCAAAGAACAGCAAGGAGAGATAAGAAAGCCTTCCTTGGTGATCAATGCAATGAAACAGAGGAAAATAATAGAATGGGAAAGATTAGAGGTCTCCTCAAGAAAATTAGAGACACCAATGGAAAATTTCATGCAAAAATGGGCACAATAAAGACAGAAATGGCATGGACCTAACAGGAGCAGAAGATATTAAGAAAAGGTGTCAAGAATACACAGAAGAACCATACAAAAATGATCTTCATGACCCACATAATCAAGATAGTGTGATCACTCACCTAGAGCCAAACATCCTGGAATATGAAGTCAAGTAGGCCTTCGGAAGCATCACTACGAACAAAGCTAGTGGAGGTGATGGAATTCCATGAGCCATTTCAATTCCTGAAAGATGATGCTGTGAAAGTGCTGCACTCAATATGCCAGCAAATTTGGAAAACTCAGCAGTGGCCACAGGACTGGAAAAGGTCAGTTTTCATTACAATCCCAAAGAAAAGCAATGCAAAGAATGCTCAAACTACCACACAGTTGCACTCATCTCACAGGCTAGCAAAGTAATGCTCATAATTCTCCAAGCCAGGCTTCAATAGTATGTAAACCATGAACTTCCTGATGTTCAAGCTGGTTTTAGAAAAGGCAGAGGAACCAGAGATTAAATTGCCAGCATCTACTAGATCACACACACACACACACACACACACACACACACACACAAAAACAACACAAGAGACTTCCAGAAAAACATCTATTTCTGCTTTATTGACTAGGCCTAAGGCTTTGACTGTGTGGATCACAGTAAACTGTGGAAAATTCTTTAAGAGATGGGAATACCAGACCACCTGATCTTCCTCCTGAGAAATAAGTGTGCAGGTCAGGAAGCAAGAGCTAGAAACAGACATGGAGCAATGGACTGGTTCCAAATTGGGAAGGGACTACATCAGGGCTGTATATTGTCACCAGGCTTCTTTAACTTATATGCAGAGTACATCATGATAAATTCTGGACTGGAAGAAACACAAGCTGGAATCAAGATTGCCGGGAGAAATATCAAAAACCTCAGATATGCAGATGACACCATCTTTATGGTAGAAAGTGAAGAAAAACTAAAGAGTCTCTTGATGAAAGTGAAAGAGGAGAGTGAAAAAGTTGGCTTAAAACTCAACATTCAGAAAACCAGAATCATGGCATCTGGTCCCATCACTTCATGAGAAATAGATGGGGAAACAATGGAAACAGTGACAGATTTTATTTTTTTGGACTCAAAAATCACTGCAGATGGTGACTGCCACCATGAAATTAAAAGATGCTTGCTCCTTGGAAGAAAAGCTATGACAAACCTAGACATCATATTAAAAAGCAGAGACATTACTTTGCCAACAAAGGTCCGTCTAGTCAAGGCTGTGGTTTTTCCTGTGGTCATGTATGGATGTGAGAGCTGGACTGTGAAGAAAGCTGAGTGTCGAAGAATTGATGCTTTTGAACTGTGGTGTTGGAGAAGACTTGAGAGTCCCTTGGACTGCAAGGAGATCCAACCAGTCCACCCTAAAGGAAATCAGTCCTGAATATTCATTGGAAGGACTGATGTTGAAGCTGAAACTCCAATACTTTGGCCACCTGATGCGAAGAGCTGACTCATTTGAAAAGACCCTGATGCTGGGAAAGATTGAAGGCAGGAGGAGAAGGGGATGACAGAGGACGAGAGGGTTGGAAGGCATCTCTGACTCAATGGACATGAGTTTGAGTGACCTCTGGGAGTTGATGATGGACAGGAAGGTCTGGCATGCTGCAGTCCATGGGTCTGCAAAGAGTTGGACACAACTGAGAGACTGAACTCAACTTAACTGAGTCTCTTCTGTGCATACTACTTTCTTATGAGAGAGTAAGAAATAGAACTGGATGATTATATTTTATTAAAGGTTGAAAGATTATCCAAACACCTATCTGTTAGCTTAAATACAATTAATGTGTAAAAAAATATAGATTTGTATTTTTGTTGTCCAGTATGCTGAATACTTGCAAAGAAAGAGATTCTGCTTCTGAATAAGAATAGTAAGCTGGGAAGAATGTCCACCTAATGGGAAAATAACACCCAGAGAAATTACAAATTCATAATGTTTCCTGAACCTCAAAGTGACCTGTGCCAGCAGGGCTTCCAAGGTAATCTGATGAAAGCCAGGCACCTTCCAGGAGCCAGAGTTGGCAATATTCACTTCCCTGCATCAGAGCATGAGAGGGACTGATGCTGGGCACCATAAAAATGATGACAAGTTCATACAGAATTTTTAAAGAGTTGCTAAATGCCAAGATTGAGTGTCTCACAGTTTTGGCTGCCATAACTAAATACCACAGATAGAAAGCCTTATAAAGAATAACCATTGATCACAGTTCTGGAGGCTGGAATTCTGAGATCAAGGTGCCAACAAGGTCGGGTTCTGCTGAGAGGTGGCTTCTGGAATGCAGATAGTACCTTTGCACTTTATCCTTACTTGGAGGAAGGGGCGTGGGGGTTTCCTGTGGTTGCATTTATGTGCCCTAATCCCAGGCATGAGGACTCCACTCTTAGGGCCTAATCACCTCCCCATCACCCCACCTCTGTCCCAAAACCATCACATCAAGGGTTAGGATTTCCACCTATGAATTTCAAGGGACACAAACAGTCAATTCATTGGTCATTACAGTGAGCTGGTGTGAGAATCTGGAAACCCGGGAAGCCTCTTGTCTGAGGATCTCTGCTAGACAGACTGGCAGCAGTGATGGGATCTCAGGGCCAAGTCCCAGTGGTATTTGGGGTCAGCTGTGGCCCTTGAGAACTTCATTTTGAAATCACCATCTTTCTCAACACTTTCAAGCGGTGGTGGTGAGTCCCTCCCAGTTGAGCTTCACTTTCTTTGTGTTCAAGTTTCTGATCTGTTTGGCATTTCATACCTCGGTTCCCTGGTTTTTGAATGGAAACCCTCAGCTCCTGATTGCCGAGTTCCTGGCTGGGCACTGCTGTGGCTCTCCGCTTGTTTGGAGTCCTCCCCCAGCTTCCATGCTGGGGCCTGGGGTGGCATGTGCTGTTCCCCCTTTGTTAGGAATGCAGTCCCCATTCTTTGGGAGGTGTTGGTTCATTCCTTTCCCCTAGTCTACAGTTTCAGGGAACTGGCAGTGGGTAAGGCCCAGGAATGGGCCCAGGAACAGACTGGTTCCAATTTGAAATTTAGACTAGGTTTGGGATCATATTAGCTTGTGTCCACTTGGAGCTGGACTGAGTCCTCTGAGAGGCCTCAGGTAGATACTAAATAAAGGCCAGCTGCTAACAGGAATCTCTGAAGGAAAGTAAGCGGCGGCACTGGCGCACAGGAGCCCCAGGACTCCAGGACGCCAGGGCTCACCCCGCTTCGGCATTAGCCTGACTCTGAGACAGCCACAAGCACTTCACAGGTGGAACCAGAGGTAAATAATCCAACAGCAATGCAGGAGACGTGAGACATGGGTTCAGTCCCTGGTTCTGGAAGATTCCCTGGAGGAGGGCATGGCAACGCACTCCAGTGTTCTTTCCTGGAGAATCCCAAGGGCAGAGGAGCCTGGCGGGCTACAGTCCGTGGGGTCACAGAGAATCAGACACGACTGAAGTGATCTGGCACACATGCAGGAGACAACCAAAAGCTAACTAAAAGAAGCAAGATTCTTCATATCCAAAGAATTGTGTGAAACTTTTGAGCATTTATTTCACATTTTATGCTTATTTTATATTTGACAGTTATAGCCCCAGAAGTTTTGCATATCTAACAAGATGGCAGGGTTTTACTAAAAATAACTTATAATTATTATAACCATTAACAGGAGCATTCCAAACAGTTAAGATCACTTAAAAATGCACTTAAAAGCATGAACTGCCAAGTCAAGCAGAATGGAGTACCTGCTTTAATAAGTTTGCAGAAGCCTCCAGAATGCTTCAGAATTCCACAATGGCCTCACTGAAAGACTTGTTGCAAAAAACTGATGAAAAGTTAAAAAGATAAAAAATGGCTAAAACAAAAACTACAACCCAGTTCTTGGGAGAACTGGAAACCACTGTGTGACTCTAGGATTGTAAAGTTAAAGATTTTTTTTTTTTCCCCCCAATTCTCCAAATTTCACCTATTTCTCTCAAACTGGAAAAATTCAGAATTAGAGACAGAATTTTCCTGCACGTAATCAGCCTTTGTGGATGTGGATGTTTAGCCTGTATTCTCCAGAACCTAAGAAGCATTCTTTAAAAGGCAAACTTGAGGGAGAAATTTCTCTAGTCAGAAAGGGAAAAAGAGAGAGGAGTCTTTTTTTTTTTTTAATTGGGCTAAAGGTAAATATTGCAGCATTTCCACAAACAGTAGTCACTATAAAGTCTCTGTATCTGGCTGTATATGAGTGTGTGCATATCTATATAGGCATGTTGCAGAGCTGTGATGTTTTTAACTTCTGGATGGCATTGCTAACATTAATTTATAAAAGAGTTCTAGTTGATTTGAAGTCAAGCTCTTGGAGGAATGGGCATTAACAGAAATTAACCCAGACGCTTTTCAGGTTCCTATGATCTGGGATGATCATGGTAAATAAAAGCCAGCAGAAGTTGGCTGGTGTAACTAAAGCAAGTGTGCATCACAGTCATCAGCACTGGAGGTGACACAGGGAAAGGACTCCTGTGCTGTGTGTTAGCCGCTCAGTTGTGTCTGACTCTGTGAGACTCCATGGGCTGTAGCCCATCTGTCCATGGGCTTCTCCAGGCAAGAATACTGGTGTGGGTCGTCACACCCTCCTCCAGGGGATCTTCCCACCCCAGGGATCGAACTCGGGTATCCCGCATCACAGACAGATTATTGACCACCTGAGCCACCAAGCCACCGTGGAAGAATAAACAGCTTTTATTCTGAGTCTATTCGTCAAATCAGTTCCTGCAATCTCTGTCACAAAATTTGTCAGTAAAAATAACTCACAGTGACAGTTAATCTTGTCAAATGTCTCAAAGCTTAGGGAAATAATCTAAACATGACTGTTAAAAGTAACTGACAGACATGAAGGGAATGAGCATTTTAGACGAGATTTTTAGCTATTGTGTATCATATAGACTTAGGATAACCTCCAAAACCTTTTGGTAACTTGAAATGTCAGAGTTTTGCTAAGCTAAATTAAATGATAAAAATTTGTTAAATATCTACATCATTTCCAAGTAAAGAAAAAATACTGAAACATTAATGACAGAACATATGGGTTCTCTACTCTTGACTTCTTATTTCAGAAGAACTAGATATTTGGGTCTACAAGAATATATGGTGCCATGCTGAAAAATTTCCTAAGAGCACATTTCTAAAAACTATAGCAAGTATTTATAAACTTGGCAAACCACAGAATTCTAATCTAAAAGATAGTTTATAATTGTTCACTTCTTTATTTTTTACTAGAAAGTAAGGATTTCAGGTTAAAAATTCTAATATATGTAATTAAAGCTACTAGAATAATAAGGCAAAGAGCTCTGCATGCAGGAAAAATAGGGTATGCTTCAGCTTTTGAAAAGATATGAGGAATGGTGATGCTTTTTGTTAAGAGAATGAGAGTAATTTTGTCTACCTAAACTAAAACTTCCGATTATTTTGATATGGGAAGAAGAAAATCAAAGACAAACTAAGTGTATATGGAAAGAAAGAGAGAGAAAAAAGAATTTCATCTTGTGTAATCAAAATGGCCCAGAATGAATACGCATTATAGGAGCGTTAAAAATAATTTTTAGTATCCGTAATGTATGGGTTGGCCAAGTTTTGTTTGGGTTTTTCAGTGAGATTTATGGGAACGGAATGAACTTTATATTCAGTCCAATACTATGTAATACTAACCTTCATTTTCTTTCGTCTGCTGAAAGGAGAGAGCTTTCTTGATTGCTGGTCTGCTGTTAATAAGAAATTGTAAACAAAGGTTTTCTCTACCTTTTATGTGGTTTGCCTTGAAAACAAAGGTTTTGTGTTTTATTAAAATAATTTCCTGTGTTTGCTGTCTTCATCAGGTCTTTGATTACTGAGGAGAATTGAGTCCTCTTCATGTTAAAAGAGTTAGTTTCATTAATAGGTAGTTAAGTGTTAAGTTTTATAATGTTCTGTGATCTTATTTAGGCAAGTGTTTTAAAACTTTAGAAGAAACATTTTTGACAAACTTCCCAAAATTCTTATTTTTAATAAAAATGTATTTTAATTGGAGGTTGATTACTTTACAATATTGTATTGATTTTGCCATATATCAACATGTATCTGCCACAGGTATACATGTGTTCCCCAAAATTCTAAATGAGGTCTTTCTGACCACAAGCTAACTTTGAGTTTTTTCAGAGGGTCCTAAAATATTTTAAAAAGTTTGTTCTCTCTATTTATAAAAAGAAAGTCATTAAACTAATGAGATTTATTTGGTATATCAAATTACAAGGGAGACATTGTCAAATAAGAGATGCCAAAACTTCCTTACTTATATTTGTGTAGATAGGTGTCAATGATACATATATTCTAGAAATTGTGTAAGATTTCTAGAAATCTAACATGACCTGGTACAATATTATCCCTTGTAATTCTAGTTACTATCTTAACATGTTGGATGATGCCACACCTATCAGAAAATGGAGAACAAGAAAAAGATCTATCTCGCTGCTTTTCTGTCTTCCTATTGTCACTCTAGCAGCTTTTGAAAGTGTTGCTATCAAAACTGAGCTCTCACTACAAGGAATGGACTTGAATATCAGGAAAATCTCTTTGCCCATGTTCCCCAGAGGGCAGGTGTAGAAAGGTGGTTTGGCACATGTGGATAAAGGCCATTCTACTTAACGTGGCAACACTCTGCTCCTGAATTGGAGGAATTAAGATGGATACACAGTGGCTGTAAATGAACTAAATAGTTGGGAATGTACAGAAAATCCAAGATGGGCTCTGGTTCACCCCTACATCCTGTCGACCCCCCATTTATCAGATCTTACACTCCTTCATCCACCATGGTGAATTTAACAACAAAAAGAACTACTTTGTTCTCAGAGGCTGAGGCCTCTTGACTCTGGACCCTTGGACACCTGCAGCTGGGCTTCATTCAACTGTCACTTGGGATGAGTTCTCAATATATTCGCATCATTGTAATGTGTTTGCCAGATAGTTTGAAGCCTCCCACTGCTGCAAAGCCAACATCCTCACAGAGGAAAAGAAACTTAGAAAACATGCTTCCTTCCTAGGGGCATACTTTCCACAATCTCCAGTGATAAAAGCATCTACTTCACTGGGAAAATTATATGTGCCTTAACAAAAACCTTGCAAATTTCTTGAAATTAGCACTCTTCCTATCACCCTCAGTTACCAGGCAAAGTTGGGAGAACTCCTGGATAAACGGGATTTAAGCAGAACAAGAGTGAATAACGTGGGGCTGAAGGAACTGATGAGATGATTATAACTGTTATGACTTAAGTGTTTAAAATATATCTGGGCTTTCAATGTTTTTTTCCCAAATTTAAAGACATCTTTCTTATAAGCACTCAACGATTTGGTAAGCTATATCTTGTGATCAATCCCTCATAGTTCAGCTGGCAAAAAAAAATCTGCCTGCAGTGCAGGAGACCTTGGTTTGATCCCTGGACTGGGAAGATCCTCTGCAGAAGGGGACGGCTGCCCACTCCAGTGGGCTTGGCCTTCCCTGGTGGCCAGGTGCTGCTAGTGGTAAAGGACACACCCACCAGCGCAGGAGACGTAAGAAGTGAGGGTTCAGTCCCTGGGTTGGGAAGATCCCCTGGAGAAGGAAAGGGGAACCAACTCCAGTATTCTTGCCTAGAGAATCCCATGCACAGAGCCTGACAGACTAGTCCATAGGGTTGTAAAGAGTTGGACATGACTGAAGTGGCTTAACACACACACACACACACACACACACACACACACACACACACACACACATCAGTATTCTTGGGCTTCCCTGGTGGTTCATATGGTAAAAATTCCACCTGCAGTGTGGGGTATCTGGGTTCAGTCTCTGGCTTGGGAAGATCTCCTGGAAAGGGAAATGGCAACCCACTCGAGTATTCTTACCTGGAGAACCCCATGGACAGAGGAGCCTGGTGGGCTCAGCCCACGAGGTCACAAAGAGGTGGACATGGCTGAAGCAATTTGGCACAGCATAGCATCTTGTGGCCAAATATGAAAAATTTACTTTCTCTTCCTACTTGGTTCTTCCAGAATTCAAGTATCCTCAGGGAGTATTATTTTCATGTCCCTTATAACAGGACACAGTGTAAACATCGGCCATGGTACTGAGGCTTGGACTGAAACGGTATTGAGAAGAAAGTCTGAAAATACCTATGAAAAGTTTCAGCAAAGCCATCTTCAAAAGAACTTATATGGCTGGTTATTATTGTTGTCACATTTATATAAATAATTAGGTCAAGTTTAATACAAACAAGCTAGCTTTACTGGGATTATCCTTGTCAAAAATTATGGTAGTAGTAAGAGAAATATCATGTTTCCACTTCTGCGAATATTAAAGTTCTAGTCCTGTTAACTGTCTTTGAGGTTTTGTTCATGTGTGCTAAGTCGCTTCAGTCACATCTGACTCTTTTGTGACCCAATGGACCAGAGCCCACCAGCCTCCTCTGTCTGTGGGATTCTCCAGGCAAGAATATTGGAGTGGGTAGCCATTCCCTTCTCCAGGGTATCTTCCCAAACCAGGGATTGAGCCTGCGTCTCTGCATTGCAGGCAGATTCTTTACCAACAGAGTTACTGGGGAAGCCCATATTTAGAGAGGGAGCTTTGAAAGAGGTAACTGAGGTTAAATGAAGTCACAAGGGATTGCTGCAATTTGATAAGATTGTTCTCAGAAAAATGAAGTGACTCAAACAATACATACACGACGAAGAAAAAAATAATATGACCACACGGTGAGAAGAAAGTTATCTACCAGTCACAGAGAGAGGCCACTAGAGAAACCAATCCCGACAACACCTCATCCTCTGCGATAAAGTTTACCACAGTTTACCTATCCTGTGGGTATTTTAGTTATGGCACCCGAGCAGACTAATATATTATCTCTACAATGGTATTCTGAGAATTCTTGATCTACCTGTAAGGCTTGAGACCCAGAGAAGGCTATAATTTATTACCTGATATTAGCAGGATCAGTATTATTGGGTTAGTTAGTGATACTGAACTTTAGGAGTATAGGTTTGATCAAGTTATTGAAAATCTTCAGTATCACCTTTGAACTTACATTTAGAGGCAAGTACAGAATTGTAGAAGACCCATGAGCCAGGAAAATGACATAGTCAGAATTATACTGTAGAAATGTGAGTAATACCTAAGAGCTATAGTATAAAAAGTCTTGCCTTTGGGAAGTCAGTCTGATAGAAAATGATGCTGGAATGAAAGGGAGGCTACGGTTCAGGTGGTGTTGCTTGGCTAGACAACTGGATGTTGATTCTAAAGGAACAGAAGTTATAACCGGTGCTGAATTTTCAAGGCTGGGTTTAGGGTCTGGAGTGAGAATGACAGCCTACAAAGAAGCACTGGTCCCGTGGGGCGCAGGCTAGGGCGACGCGGGCGCAGGCTAGGGCGACGCGGGCGCAGGCTAGGGCAACGCGGGCACATATGTTCTAACTTATGGACTTAGTCAGTTGCAGCTTTTGGCTGATATTGATTGATCATGAGTAAAATGGAAATTATATCTTGCCTCCTTATGCCAAAGCATTTTATAATTAAATGGGATTCTGTGAAACTTCTTTTGGTAGAGAATAATACACACTATTAAAACTCCAAATATTAAAATACTAAAACAGGACCCTTATTGTTTTAGAAGGCACGGAAATCTAAAGGTAGAGCTGGTTTCATAATGTTGTGCACTTTTATATCAGTCATAGGATAAAGATGACAAGTATCTATTCTGTGCAGGCTGCCCAAAATAGAAAGGAACTCTCAGGCCTCCTAACATGACGGCATCAAGAGCTTTGAGGATGAACACGCTGCCTCTGGCTCGTACCTGAGAACTGATGTAAAGAACTCAGGGAACAGAGCTGGTGGAGCCAACAGCAAATGCAGGAGGGGTGTAACTGCGGCGGGAGGTGGAGCTGTGATCTGTGCAGCAGAGCCTGGCAACGCACAAGCCAACCTCTGGGCGCATCCTGCTCAGCAAATCAGTTCTCAGGCGGGAGACTGCATAGAGATGGTTGCTTGGCAGAGAGAGGAGGCAAGAACTTGGCCCTGGGTGTCAGGAGAGGCAGGCTTCTTCTGTGGACAGAGGGCTGGGTCCTCAGTCTGCCCGCTAAGCCCCAGCAGCTGCTCCGTGCACTTCCGGAGAACCGCTTCTGCAGTCAAGGAGTGAGCAGAAGCGCAAGTGGAAAGGGCAGGTTTCACAGCCACTCTGGCGGAAGCCGCCGCCACTGAGCCGCTGCAGGCGTGTCCCACTCTGTGCGACCCCGTAGACCTCAGCCCACCAGGCTCCCCCGTCCCTGGGATTCTCCAGGCAAGAACATTGGAGTGAGTTGCCATTTCCTTCTCCAATGCATGCATGCATGCTATGGCACTTCAGTCGTGTCCAACTCTGTGCGATCCCATAGACGGCAACCTACCAGGCTCCTCTGTCCACATTCTGGTGGAAGAGAGGTTGTAAGGGACCCCTCGTGTCCACCTGTCCCTTCCATCTTGTAGAGACTGGACTCTGAAGCTCGTTTCTGTGCTCACTTGTCAGCAGTGGCTTCCTGATGCAACTAGAAAAGCTAAGCGCCTGGAGACCCCGGGACCCAGAGCTACAAGGAGGCTGGGAGAGGACTGCCCTGTCTGCTCCTTCCGTCTGTGGGCGATTCCAGCGCCCACGGTGCGGGAATGTGAGGACGCAGGGCTGCCACGAGCGGTGGACGCCTAGGTGCTAGTTTGACCTAAAACATCCACTGGGTACTTACAGGAACTGTTCATGAAATGCAAAACTGACTAATTATCAGTTCTCGCTCCCTCTGTGGAAGGTGCTATCAGAGTGATGTCTGAATTCAGGCTCCCAGAAGAAAATCAAGACACTTAATGGTGTAAAGAGCAGTTAATTAGACCCTTAATGATAGAGAATCGACTGCTATTTGCTATGTAACTTGAGGCACTGGAATTCGAGGACACCTTTCCAGATGGGCTTGGGAGGAATTCAGCCTACTCTGACACACTTGTAGCATTCTTTCTTATCTTGGTACAGGAAAGAGAAAAAATGAAGAACGTGTTTCCTGATTTTTCATTTTTATCACATCGCTTTGCTCTGTTCTCTGATTTCTGTGTGCTTGGTTTGACTATTTCAGTTTGCCTTTCTTTGCATAAGATGGGTTAGGATAAGTGTCAGAAGAATGGTGAAGATTCAATAATAGAACACTTTTAATATACCACTATGCAAATAAACAAAAATAAGACAAAATCTGCTGACAACTTCTCCTGCTTAAACTTCACCGACCTCTGCTTCTTTTTCTGGCTTCATCTGCTTGACTTTCCTCATCTTCTGTGGCTAGGACAGGCAGGCATGTTTTATCCCACCCTGCTATGCGGAGATTTATGTTACACCCGTCATTCACTGGGCTTCCCTGAGAGCTCAGTTGGTAAAGAATCTGCCTGCAGTGCAGGAGACCCCAGTTTGATTTCTGGGTTGGGAAGATCTGCTGGAGAAGGGATAGGTTACCCACTCCAATGTTCTTGGGCTTCCCTGGCGACTCAGCTGGTAAAGAATCTGCCTGCAATGTGGGAGACCTGGGTTTGATCCCTGAGTTGGGAAGATCCCCTGGAGAAGGGAACTGCTACTCACTCCAGTATTCTGAAGAATTTCATGGACTGTATTGTCCATGGGGTTGCAGAGTTAGACATGACTGAGGGACTTTCACTTAATCATTCAATAGCTACTATGCTTGTGAAATTCTTTCTTGCTTCAGTCACCAAATTCCTACCAGAAGATCATTCAATTTTTTTCACACCTTATCTCTCCATCTACCCCATGACCCTCCTCAGAATGGATGCAATTGAAGCTTCAGTGCTTGCCCATGACTGCATGTGCCTGACAAGCTATTTAAACACTGGAGTCTCCTCCTCCTCATCCCTAACACGGGGAATGAATCTCATGCTTCTTACTCTCTGACTTGACTAAAACATGGCGAATCTCATTGTTACCATTGATACTATTAGTAGCATCATTGTTCCCATTATCATCATGGGGGCAACTATTTTCATCCCTAGTCAATTTCCATTTGTAATTTGAATCCTTCAAATGTTATGGACTAAAACATTCTTTGCCTCCTGCTTTAATAATAAATCTGCTTCAACTAATCATTGATCTTAAAATGTGGAGAGTAATAACGATTCTGTACATTACAAAGTTGTTGAGAAACTAAGAAGAGAGAGATTATTTCAATTTTCCTGGAATAGTTTTATATAATAGAGATTACCACTATTATTATTCCTATAATTATTATAAATCTGTCTGTTTACCCAGGTCACTGTAGTCTTTTTTTTTTTAATCAAAGCATCGTTGGCCTGTTGGTTTCAGGTGTACACATAGCAACTTGATGCTTGTATGCATTGCAAAGTGATCCCCACATTAAGTGGTTCCTATTCACCAAAGTTACAAAAGTTTTATTTGTTCTTTCTTAAGGTGAGACTCTTCCAAATCTACTCTTTTAGCAACTTTCAAACTTGTAGCACAATACTTTGACTGCAGTTGTCATGCTGCCCATCACACTCTCATGGCTTGTCTATTTATCAGCTAGAAGTCTGTGTTTTTGATCCTCTTCCCCCATTCTGCCCACCTCCCAGTTCCCCTCCCATTATGCTAAGTGAAATAAGGCAAACAAAGACAGTGTATGAATTCACTAAAAACAAACCTGATGAAGAAACCAAAAGCAAAACAAAATTCACTGCAGTCTTAACAGAAAGCGTTACGATGTCATACCCTAAATGCTCATTTCATGGGACTGCGAACAGTCTTCTCTGCATGTATCACTGTAAAAAAGAGAAAACATATGAATTTTATGGACAGCTAGCAGTCTCTACCTCATCACACATTTAGGGTATTGAGAGCAGCAAATATCCTTAGCCACATCCTTTCCAGTTGACCACTGTCCAAGTGAAAAAGAAGGGGCTTTAATTTCCCCTCAGCACGTAAAACTATAAACTCATCATTCTCTGTGAGCGTGTCTTCCTCCCTTATGCCAGATAAGAGATTAAAATACATGAAGTCATTTAGAAAGGCAGATGTGGGTAATATTTTTGGATAAGATCATCTCACATTTTTTTGAAAAAATATGTTTCTTAATTTTTAACTGAAAATATTGATATAACAAAAAACTGTTTAAAATAACAGATTTGGGAAAGAAAATATGTGCAGCCTAACAATATAAATATGTGCAGCTTATGAATAATTAAAATGTGCTTTTACTTCTTGACTTTCATAAATTCGAATGTTCTGTTCCTTAAAATAGTAATGTCATTATCCCCTATTAACATTCAAACAATTATAAAAGGGTACCTTTGGATTTCATTTACAATTCAAGTAACACTCTATCTTCACTGTTCAGGTAAAAAATTACTGTTAGGAATTACTCAACATTTCTGAATTTGTTTTGTTTTTGTTTTGTAAACTATCGAAGTGAGCTGTCTTTATGCAGGGAGTGGGTGCTTTTTGGAGTTAATAGCTGTGTATTACATGCACACAGCCCTCTGACTGGGAAGACGTGTGAACGTTCACTGTACCGTATAAGTAAGATATACTGAGGTTTGTATTTTTATAACGTCAAAGGAAAAGAATGCATCTGTACCTCCCTTTGCACTCTTTATTTAATCAGCTTGTCTGTGTGGCCTATTTATTCTGTAATCTAAATGTCAATTCTGCTCCTTGAGGTAAAGACGAAATTCACACATGCCCATACTCTATACCCCAGAACAAACACTATTGCTGCAATCTTTGCGTTTCCAGATGCCTGACCTCACCTCTGCCTCCTAGCTCTTGCTTCCAGAGTGCAGATTGTGGATTTCCTCAAGTGCTTCAGGCATTGATCTTGTTTTTATTAGATCAGGAATTGGATCTGTTCTGTTACAAAATAGAAATTTTCACTTTCTTTCAATCCCATATAAGTAGACAGAGAAAAACAGACCAAAACTTTCCTATGTAAGTAAGGATAGCAGATTTATCTGCAAACTGGTCGGGAGGGGGATCAGAGATCTTACACCACAGTCGACAGATGAATGAACGGAAGCCTCAGTTAGAGTTAAGGAGCCAGAAGAGGGAGCCCCGTGATGCCGGCAGAGCCCAACAGGGAGAAA